>JARQOD010004304.1:0-56065 GCA_033576555.1 Oophaga sylvatica | reverse complement strand
CCGGGGGCCCCCCCCTTAATTTTCTTAGCCCCAGGAAGAAAAAAACCAAAAATTTAAAAAAGTGTGAAAAACAAGGCCCCCCCTGGCCTGTCTAGGATTGAGTCGTTGGCAGATTCCGATAGACCAATTTTCTTATGGTGTAAGGCCCACCCCTGATTTTGGCCCCTCCTCCCCCCCCAATTTTCCATCTTCAAAAGCCCACTTCATGGCCAAAAACCCCGATTACCCCTATAATTGTTCAGTGGAGAAATTTTCGAAAAAAAAAGGCAAAGGGTTATTTTATGGGGGGTTCTGGATTTTTTGGGAAAAAACGGCACCCCCCCAATTTCGGGGCATCAACCCCCTAAATGGCAAAAAAACATCAGGCTGCCGTAGAACAGGAGCAGAAGTGATTTGTTTAAAGTTCCTGAAATGCGAGACCCCCTCAGGGGCCAATTACCACACAGCCTTTTTGGTCAAATCAGTTAAGGTTTAAAAACCGGAAATTACCAAAAAATTTCGATAAAAAATTGGCAAAACCCAAAAAATCTTAAGAGCCTTTAATGAATTTTGGGGCCCAATCACGGGCCCCAAAAACCTTGACGGGCATTTCAAAAAGATGGGGAGAAAATGAACCCAAAATGAGCCCCTCTGCCCCCCCAAAAAAGCCTTTGACCTTCACATACAGGCTTCTTTTAAAAAATTGGGAATAGGGGTTAAAAAACTTTTTTCACATGGGGCCCCCAGTCTTAGAAAAAATCAGATATCATCCAAATAAACAATAAAAATTTTTCCCCACAAAAAATCCTAAAATGTTTCATGAAGGACGGAGAGGAAGGGTTTTAGTGACCCAAAGGGCATCATAGGTACTAAAATTCCCTTCGGGGTTTTTGAATGCCGTTTCCTTCATCCCGTGCAAAAAGCAAATAAGGGTATTTTCCCCCCGGGGAAGTTGGAACCAAGTAGCGTTTTTCACCGGGGAAAAAGGTCGAAATCAAAGGGAAGGGTATTGATATTTCACGTAATATTGTTCAAGAGACGGGCTTAATGAACCCCCCTTTTTTGGCAAAAAAAAAACGGCCAAAAAGGGGAAGGGATGGTCTGATAGCCCTTCTCCAAGATTTTTTATATAAGACCCCATAGGTCTGTTCAGGTAAGAAAAGTTAAAAAGGCGACCTTTAGGGAATTTACTCCCGGGGAAAATTTTATGCGCAGTATAGCCCATGGGGAGGAAAAGGATGCAGATTTATTTGCTAAAAAATCGAAAAATCAAACAAAAAGTCAGGAACACCTGACCCCGGGGGGAAAAGGCAGAAAAAAAGGGTGTTGGTTTTAAACATTGGCACCCAAAAAAAGGGTTTACGAAAAAAGTTTTTTCCAACAAAACAGGATTATGAGACTGAACCAAGGGAAAACCAGCACGTTGTCTGCAGTTATATAGAACAAAAATTTGCAGCACTCCCGGGATCAGGTTCAACCTCATTTCACCCCAGTAGAAAACTGGGTTTATTCTCAGCAAAGGGGGAGAAAAGATCCCCCTAGGGGATGATTCTGTAGGGGTTTTTAAGGGGGAAACCCCAAGTTTAGCAAAATCTAAAACCCTCAGGTAATAGTGCCCAGAATAACGAAACTCGAAAAAGAGGAAGAGAGCAACGGTGACAGTTAATAAAAACTTAGTTGAACACTACCAGACAATGGGTGCAAACGTTTCCCCCTTAGGGGGGATGAAAAAATGAGGGCATCCCACAGTGAAACATAACCCATTGGCTTTTTAAAGCAGACGCTGTGCCCCGACCCACTCTATCACATGATGGGTTGAAGCTGGTTCACAGGAACACATTCCCCTTTTTCTGTTTCCCCCAAAAATTGCAATTTGAATCGCTTATGACTGAATTGAGGGGCCAGGGGGACAGGGTCCCACCTAAATCCTTTACATTATCTGACAGACCCTTCCGGAAAAGGGCCCCCAAGCGTCGTCATTCCATTTGGAGGACTGCCACTACGGGGAATCTTGACAGTTAACTCGGTCATCAAGCCCCCCTTTAATGCCAAAAGGTTTTTTCAGCTGTAGTGAATTAGGTCTCGTACATAACCCCCCAAACGAAAAACGCATCACTCCTCAAAACAGGGGCCCAGGGGTCAGGGAAAAAGCCCCAAACCTGGGGCCCCCGCGGAGAGAGATGATAATTTGAACCCCCTGCGTGGTTTTGAGGACTTGTTTTTAAAAGGAAAAAAAAATTTAAAATTATTTTTGAAATTCTGAACCTTGCCCGACCCAAAACCCCAAATTGGGGGAGGGGGAACCCCGGGTTTTAAAAGGCCTGCAAGTATGAGCAATATCTAAACCCTCAGTGCAAGCTGATCCACACGGCCAAAAAACCGTGCAAACTCATTGGGAAAAAGATCCCCCGCACCAGAGATACGGGGGGAAAAAAAAAAAAAAAAATAAAAACAAACAGAAAAAATTCTCCCAAACTTGAAACCTTTTTCTTTCCAATTTTTTCCCCTTTGTGAGTACCAAAAATTTTCAATTTTTGGGCCCGGTGTTTTATGTTTATGTTTCCGGGTAATGGGAGGAGGCAAAAGGAATACACCGGAGCAGTTGGAATTAGGTTTTTGCAGTACCAAAACCCCCTCCACACTGGGAGCGTGGAGGTTTCCCCTAGTTGGTCCTAGCGCCTGTCCAGTGAGAACTAAAACCTAGACAGAAACAGGAAAGCTACTCCCCCGGAGCAGAACCCCAAAGAAAAATAGAAACCCCCAAAACTAAAAATGGGGTTTTTAGAAAGGGAAAATGACACAGAAAAAAAAATAGTATGAGAAAAAAAGGGGGCCCAAATATCTAAATAGAAAAGGTAGGGGGTTATTACTGCCCCCAAAAAAACCTAAAAAGCCCCAACTTTAATTTCAAAACATGAGATCCACGACCTTCCCCCCTAAATTTTTCTTGGTGTAAAAAAATTTTTAAAAAGCGCCCTGAAAAAAACTGGAAAAAAAAAAAGAAAAAAACCGTGGGGGAACTAAACGAGGGGCGAACCCCCCGGGGGGCCCGAAGGCCCCCAAAAAAGTGCAGTCAAAATAAAAAAATATAGCACAAACAAAAAGAAGCAAAAGTTTATCTGAAGCAGGGATGCAACACGCACAGCAGTACAAGGGAAAGGAAAATGAAGGATTAGACCAGAAACATTGATCCGGCCCCGATGGGAAAATGACTCCCTTATATAAGACCAGTCAGTAAAACCTGATTCCAGTCCTAAATCTTCACTAGCACGCTTGAAACCCCCAGAGGGAGCCTCTGCTCAAACTCATCTCAACCATTCACAAAGATCATTACAAAAGATCTCCAGAAACACCTTATACCTGAAACCCCAAAATGCGTGTATTTATTTCCTCCAAAAATACACAAAGATGGGTAAGTCCCCTGGGCGTCCGATCGTTTCGGAAATGGTAACCTCTGCGAAACGATTGGTAATATCTGGATTTTTACTTAAGCCTTGGTAACCATTTACCCTTTATGTAAGGCCAGGGAGTTTAAAAAAGTTGAGGGAAATACCATAGTGGGCATGTGTTGTTACAATGGAGTTGAATTTTGTTACCTCCATTCAAATAAAGATGCCTTGCGCAGTGCATAATTCTACATCAATCTAACTATGACCGGCATTTATTTCTTTTTCTTGAAATTTGAAATTTGATTTGGAAAAACTATTCACTTTTAAGGGAGTGTTTATTTTCCCAAAAAAAGCGGGTACCGCAATGGGGGCCGTATTGTCCCTCCTTGCAAATTTTTTTTGGGCAAATGGGAACAATCCTCTTTTTCCCAAAACCCGTGGATATATTGAAGGAGCCCTGTTATGGGTCGTTTATTGATGTGTCGTTATTTGGAGGCGTGAAAGGATCTTTTGGTTTTATAAACTTTGAATGAAATGTTGAATATTAAATTTAAGAGTAAATCAGCAATCCAATATTTTTTTGGGACATTTGATATCTAAAGGTACCATGGTTCCTGGGGATGTCTTCGAAAAGAAACGGCAGTGAATTTCCAACTCGCGAATCCTCTCCCCCCTGCCATTGGTTGAATGGCTACCGCGGGTAATTTTTGGGGCCAGAAGGATTTGCTCCGAACGTAATTTTTGGGGCAAAAACTGCTTTTGACAGGTTTGAAGAGAGAGGTATTCTAAAAAAGTATTAAAAAAGGTTTGCCAAGGTAGAAGAGCAAATAGAACCTTTTTTAAACCTAAAATTAAAACTAACAAAGAGACTAGGTAAGATTTTTCCACCTTACCATCAATGGGTGAAGATGAGAAATGTTTGAATCAATCTGGCCTATTCTCGATGGACCGCACTATTGTAAGAAATCTTTCCGCAGCCTCCTAATTAGGGTTAAACCAATTTAAAAGGATTTGTTAGTCTAGCCACTATGCCGAGCCCAAATAAATAAATCTTTGGATTGCGGTCCCCCAAAAGGGGCTTTTACCCCTGTGGCAAAGCATAGCCTGTCCCAAAAAATTGTCACGAGCCCAAAATTTCTTGTTTGTGTTTGGGTTGGCATTCCGATACTGAAATTGGGTATCGGCCGATATTAGCTGTATCGGAATTCCGATTCCGGTTCCGTATTTTCGTCTTATGGATACGGAATCGGGTTGTCATGTCACTTCAGTGCCGCGGTGGGTCGTCAGGAGTCAGCGGCACTTACCTGGAGAAGATTCCGGCGGTACGTTGGACTGCTTCAGGGCCGCCATTTCTTTCCCGGCGGTACATGCAGTTTCTGCGATAACTGCAGTGCTGCTGGGTAATCCGGCCGTAAAGCAGTCAGTCCGATGCGTCACCGGGGGAGCAGGTAATCAGCTTGCTGCGTTGCGATGACGGGGTCTGCCTGTCTTGCGAGTAGCAGAGGGTCGTCGTGGGACAACTTTCTATGGATGCGTCGGACAGGGGTTATTTGGTTTGTTTTTTTTTTTTTTTACAGGAGATCGATGGCGTCGCAGGAATGGAGAGTAAAAAATTAATGAAAACTGTGTTGTCTTTTTATTTCATTAAAAGACTTTTTTCTTGCTGGTCTTTTTTTTATGCTTTAATAACTTTGGGATTAATAATGGATCGGTGTCTTATGACGCCTCTCCATTATTAACGGGTTATTGTCACCGGCAATAACGGTGACAATAAACCCCTTATTACCCGTTGCCCCGTAAGGGCAAGTGGGAAGAGCCGGGTAAAGTGCCACAATTGGCACATCTTTGGCGCCAAATGTGGGGCGCTGAGCCTGGTATTATAGGTGTTGAGGGCCAAAAATCCATGGGCCTGCGTTTTTAATCCGGCCGCGCAGTCTGCATTTTATTGGTGGTTCAAAATGGGGGGATCCCCACGCGTTTTTTTTTCGAGGGGATCCCCTATTTTTGTTAACCGCCAAGCTAAGGATGCTGTGGCCTGGTTTATCAGGTTGAAGGTCCATGGTATTGGATCCTTACCAGCCTGAAAAAACCAGGCTCAGGGCGCTTCATTCGGTGGTTAACAAAAATAGGGGGGACCCCATGCCAATTTTTTCGAGGGGATCCCCTATTTTTGTTAATCAGCCAAGATATGAGACTGCTGTGGCTGGTATTATCAGGCTGGCAAGGTCATGGATCTTGGCTCCTTAACAGCCTGAAAATCCAGGCCTCAGCGGTCGCTTCATCTGGCTGGTTAACAAAAATAGGGGGACCCCACGCCAATTTTTTTCGAGGGGATCCCCTATTTTTGTTAATCAGCAAGTATGCAGACTGCTGTGGCCTAGTTATTATCAGGCTGGCAAGGTCTATGGATCTTGGCTCCTTAACAGCCTGAAATCCAGGCCTCAGCGGTCTGCTTCATCTGGTGGTTAACAAAAATAGGGGGACCCCACGCCATTTTTTTTTCGAAGGGAACCCCTATTTTTGTTAATCAGTTCCCTCTGACGTCACTGATTGTGTCCCTGGCTGACCTGAGTGAAGTGGAAAGCAATCAATTTAAGCTTTCCACTTAAGGGCCGTCTACATAGCGATATCGCTACCGAGATCGCTGCTGAGTCACTAGTTTTGTGACGCAGCAGCGAGTCACCAGCGATATCGCTGTGTGTGGACATTCAGCGACGATCAGCCCCCTGCCGGGTATCGTGATCGTCGCTGATGTCAGGACCTTTTTTTGATCGCTGGTTTCCCGCTGAAGGCACGCATCGCTGCGTGTGACAGGCGGGAGACAGCGATCGCTGGTAACCAAGGTACACAGCGGGTTCCAGGTGCGGGGCTGTGCCTTAGAAACCCGCTGTGTACCTTGGATCCAGCGCCCTGATGCAGGGAGGCTGGTATCCAAGGTACACAGCGGGTTTCCAAGCGCTGCGCGGTGCCTGGAAACCCGCTGTGTACCTTGGTTACCAGCGGATCGTGGTCTCCCGCCTGTCACACGCAGCGATGCGTGCCTGTCAGAGGGAAACCAGCGATCAAAAAAAGGTCCTGACATTTCTGCGACGATCAGCGATACCGGCGGGGGGCTGATCGTCGCTGAATGTCACACACAGCGATATCGCTGGTGAGCTTGCTGCTGCGTCACAAAACTTGTGACTCAGCAGCGATCTCGGTAGCGATATCGCTATGTGAGACGGGCCCTTAAGCGATGTTACCCGCAGTGTCGCTGTCCAGATCGCTGCCTGAGCTGCCTGTTTGGCAGCTCAGCAGCGATCATGTAGCGATACACAGCGATCCTGACAAGTGCATATCGTTGTCGGGATCGCTGGTGTATCGTTATGTGACACCCAGCCTTTACTCTCCTGTCAGGCAGGAGAGGAACTCATTCATTTGGGGTTTACTGTGAGGCTGCAGCGTTAGCTGCGGTCCCTGCAGTAAACTTTAACCCTTTCTGAAGGATTACACCGTGGGACCTGACTGCATCGGATTGGTAAGAATAATTTTGCTTTTTTTTTATTTTTATTACAGGAAATGGTTTTAGCAGGTCAATAAAATATGGTCAAAACTGTGTGATTATTTCATTAAACTTCTTTTTTATTAAAGTGTGTGTGTTTGATTTTTTTCATACAATAGGATTAATAATTGATAGTTGTCTAATTGACAGCTCTCAATTATTAACCTGGCTTAAAGTGACTTTCAATTGCAAGGTCATTTTAACCCCTTATTAACCCATTCGCCACCGCTACAGGGCAATGGGAATAGACGGGCAAAGTGCCAGAAAGGGCAAATCTAATTAGAGATTTGCCCTTTCTGGGGTGTCTGGGGGCAGATGTTAAGTAGCCGGGGGGGGCCAAAAAAATGGTCCCTCTCTGGGCTATTATTATCTGCCCCCACTCACTGGCTTTGTCTGTCTGGTTGCGAAAATAGGGCGGGAGCCCACGCATTTTTTTTCAGCAATTTTACACCTCATATATATATATATATATATATATATATATATACATGTCATTGAATTTGTGACACATATATTATATATTTATATTTGTAGTTCATACACTTCTACATAGTATAATAGCCGCTAATTCAATTGCCGGCTTTTGTGAAAATGCAGAACCCGACATGAAATGACACTTGGTGTACATAGGGTTAACCATGTCTTTTCATGTCCTTTGCTATCTAATTTGCACAAACAATTAAATCAGACTATGTGTGCAAAATTTCACACCTGTAGGGGTTAATTAAAGGTGTAAATTCGTAGCAAAAAAGTCCGTTTTTTTTACAACGAATTTACACCTTTAATTAACCCCTACAGGTGTGAATTTTGCACACATTAGACTGATTTAATTGTTTGTGCAAATTAGATAGCAAAGGACATGAAAAGACATGGTTATACCTATGTACACCAAGTGTCATTTCATGTCGGGTGCTTCTGTCTTTTCACTGAAGCCGGCTTTACCCGGCAATTGAATCAGAGAGGATATTTTACTATGTAGAAGTGTATAAACTATACATATATGTATATATATATGTCACAATGACATGTATATTATATATTATATGTATTCTATGTGTGTATATTTAGTGTTTACAAGGAAAGAATGGGGTTTTTTTAGTTGCGATATTTTGTTCCCATAGACTTACATGGGACTTCGGTATCGGTATCGGGTATCGCAAATATTTTAGTGATATCGGCGATTACCATTCCGATTCCGATACTTTAGGATATCGGAAAGTATCGCTCAACTCTACTAGTGATGGTTAGAGTTGAGCGATACTTTCCGATATCCTAAAGTATCGGAATCGGAATGGTATCGCCGATATCACTAAAATATCGGCGATACCCTATACCGATACCGGAAGTCCCATGTAAGTCTATGGGAACAAAATATCGCAACTAAAAAAAACCCATTCTTTCCTTGTAAACACTAAATATACACACATAGAATACATATATATATATATACATGTCATTGTGACATATATATATACATATATGTATAGTTTATACACTTCTACATAGTAAAATATCCTCTCTGATTCAATTGCCGGGTAAAGCCGGCTTCAGTGAAAAGACAGAAGCACCCGACATGAAATGACACTTGGTGTACATAGGGTTAACCATGTCTTTTCATGTCGTTTGCTATCTGATTTGCACAAACAATTAAATCAGACTATGTGTGCAAAATTTCACACCTGTAGGGGTTAATTAAAGGTGTAAATTCGTTGTAAAAAAAACGGACTTTTTTGCTACGAATTTACACCTTTAATTAACCCCTACAGGTGTGAAATTTTGCACACATAGTCTGATTTAATTGTTTGTGCAAATTAGATAGCAAAGGACATGAAAAGACATGGTTAACCCTATGTACACCAAGTGTCATTTCATGTCGGGTCACCCGACATGAAATGACACTTGGTGTACATAGGGTTAACCATGTCTTTTCATGTCCTTTGCTATCTAATTTGCACAAACAATTAAATCAGTCTATGTGTGCAAAATTTCACACCTGTAGGGGTTAATTAAAGGTGTAAATTCGTTGTAAAAAAAACGGACTTTTTTGCTACGAATTTACACCTTTAATTAACCCCTACAGGTGTGAAATTTTGCACACATAGACTGATTTAATTGTTTGTGCAAATTAGATAGCAAAGGACATGAAAAGACATGGTTAACCCTATGTACACCAAGTGTCATTTCATGTCGGGTTCTGCATTTTCACAAAAGCCGGCAATTGAATTAGCGGCTATTATACTATGTAGAAGTGTATGAACTACAAATATAAATATATATATATATATGTGTCACAAATTCAATGACATGTATATATATATATATATATGAGGTGTAAAATTGCTGAAAAAAAATGCGTGGGCTCCCGCCCTATTTTCGCAACCAGACAGACAAAGCCAGTGAGTGGGGGCAGATAATAATAGCCCAGAGAGGGACCATTTTTTTTGGCCCCCCCCGGCTACTTAACATCTGCCCCCAGACACCCCAGAAAGGGCAAATCTCTAATTAGATTTGCCCTTTCTGGCACTTTGCCCGTCTATTCCCATTGCCCTGTAGCGGTGGCGAATGGGTTAATAAGGGGTTAAAATGACCTTGCAATTGAAAGGTCACTTTAAGCCAGGTTAATAATTGAGAGCTGTCAATTAGACAACTATCAATTATTAATCCTATTGTATGAAAGAAAAATCAAACACACACACTTTAATAAAAAAGAAGTTTAATGAAATAATCACACAGTTTTTGACCATATTTTATTTACCTGCTAAAACCATTTCCTGTAATAAAAATAAAATAATAAAGCAAAATTATTCTTACCAATCCGATGCACAGTCAGGTCCCACGGTTGTAATCCTTCAGAAAGGGTTAATGTTTACTGCAGGGACCGCAGCTAATGCTGCAGCCTCACAGTAAACCCCAAATGAATGAGTTCCTCTCCTGCCTGACAGGAGAGTAAAGGCTGGGTGTCACATAACGATACACCAGCGATCCCGACAACGATATGCACTTGTCAGGATCGCTGGTGTATCGCTACATGATCGCTGCTGAGCTGCCAAACAGGCAGCTCAGGCAGCGATCTGGGACAGCGACACTGCGGGTAACATCGCTTAAGGGCCCGTCTCACATAGCGATATCGCTACCGAGATCGCTGCTGAGTCACAAGTTTTGTGACGCAGCAGCAAGCTCACCAGCGATATCGCTGTGTGTGACATTCAGCGACGATCAGCCCCCCTGCCGGGTATCGCTGATCGTCGCAGAAATGTCAGGACCTTTTTTTGATCGCTGGTTTCCCTCTGACAGGCACGCATCGCTGCGTGTGACAGGCGGGAGACCAGCGATCCGCTGGTAACCAAGGTACACAGCGGGTTTCCAGGCACCGCGCAGCGCTTGGAAACCCGCTGTGTACCTTGGATACCAGCTCCCTGCATCAGGGCGCTGGTATCCAAGGTACACAGCGGGTTTCTAGGCACAGCCCCGCACCTGGAAACCCGCTGTGTACCTTGGTTACCAGCGGATCGCTGGTCTCCCGCCTGTCACACGCAGCGATGCGTGCCTGTCAGCGGGAAACCAGCGATCAAAAAAAGGTCCTGACATTTCAGCGACGATCAGCGATACCCGGCAGGGGGGCTGATCGTCGCTGAATGTCACACACAGCGATATCGCTGGTGAGCTCGCTGCTGCGTCACAAAACTAGTGACTCAGCAGCGATCTCGGTAGCGATATCGCTATGTGAGACGGGCCCTTAAGTGGAAAGCTTAATTGATTGCTTTCCACTTTCACTTCAGGTCAGCCAGGGACACAATCAGTGACGTCAGAGGGAACTGATTAACAAAAATAGGGGTTCCCTTCGAAAAAAAAATGGCGTGGGGTCCCCCCTATTTTTGTTAACCAGCCAGATGAAGCAGACCGCTGAGGCCTGGATTTTCAGGCTGTTAAGGAGCCAAGATCCATAGACCTTGCCAGCCTGATAATACTAGGCCACAGCAGTCTGCATATCTTGGCTGATTAACAAAAATAGGGGATCCCCTCGAAAAAAATTGGCGTGGGGTCCCCCCTATTTTTGTTAACCAGCCAGATGAAGCAGACCGCTGAGGCCTGGATTTTCAGGCTGTTAAGGAGCCAAGATCCATGGACCTTGCCAGCCTGATAATACCAGGCCACAGCAGTCTGCATATCTTGGCTGATTAACAAAAATAGGGGATCCCCTCGAAAAAAATTGGCATGGGGTCCCCCCTATTTTTGTTAACCAGCCAGATGAAGCAGACCGCTGAGGCCTGGTTTTTCAGGCTGGTAAGGATCCAATATCAATGGACCTTGCAAGCCTGATAATACCAGGCCACAGCAGTCTGCTTAGCTTGGCTGGTTAACAAAAATAGGGGATCCCCTCGAAAAAAAAACGGCGTGGGGATCCCCCCTATTTTTGTTAACCAGCCAAGTAAAATGCAGACTGCTGCGGCCTGGTATTAAAAGACTGTCAAGGCCCATGGATTTTGGCCCTCAACAGCCTGATAATACCAGGCTACAGCAGCCCCACATTTGGCGCATCAAAAGATGTGCCAATTGTGGCACTTTACCCGGCTCTTCCCACTTGCCCTGTAGCGGTGGCAAGCGGGGTAATAAGGGGTTATTGTCACCGTTGATTGCACGGTGACAATAAGCCCGGTTAATAATGGAGAGGCGTCAATAAGACACCGATCCATTATTAATCCCAAAGTTATTAAATGCATAAAAAAAAGACACAGCAAGAAAAAAGTCTTTTAATGAAATAAAAGAGACAACACAGTTTTCATTAATTTTATTACTCTCTCATTCCTGCGACGCCATCGATCTCCTGTAAAAAAAGAAAAAAAACAAACCAACAGTATACCACCTGTCCGACGCAGTCCATAGTAACGATTGTCCCACGACGATCCAGCTCTGCTACATCGCAATGACAGGCAGAGCCTGTCATCGCAACGCAGCACAGCTGATTACCTGCTTCCCCGGCGGTGACGTCATCGGACTGACTGCTTTACGGCCGGGATTACCCAGCAGTCACTGCAGTTATCGCGAGAAACTGCATGTGACCGCCGGGGAAAGAAGATGGCGGCCATGAAGCAGTCCAGGACGTGACCGCCGGAGATCTTCTGCCAGGTAAGTGCCGCTGACTCCTGACAGACCCGACCGACGGACACTGACAGTGACAGTGACAATCCCGATTCCGGTATCCGATAAGACGAAAATATCGGAACTCGGAATCGGAATTCCGATACAGCCAATATCGGCCGATACCCGATATTTGCAGTATCGGAATGCTCAACCCTAGTGATGGTAAAAAGAAATTCGACATCACGCAACACATTACCTGTGACACCTTAGGCGTTATATACTATGCTGTATGCCCATGTCCCAAAATCTATGTTGGGCTTACGTCTAGACCTTTGAAAGTCAGAGTTAGGGAACACTACCACGATATTTTGAAGGCCTTGGATGAAGATGATTGGATTTCCATGAAACCAATACCAAGGCATTTCAAAAGATACCACAACTGTGATGCAAAATTGTTGAAAGTCATGGGCATTGACAAAGTACATATTGATTTGCGAGGAGGGAATTGGAGAAAAAAACTCGCACAAATGGAGGCCCGTTGGATCTCCAAAATACAATCAGTACAGCCGGCTGGTCTCAACGAAATTTTGAGCTATGTCCCATTCTTATAGTAGTTGTCTGCTCTGTGTTAGTTTGTTTTGATTTTAATTTTGTCTTTATTTACACATATTATTTTAGACTTCATACTTACCTTTGGTCTTTTCCTCTTGGACTCGGCTATGTGGGAGAATGATGTGGTGGAGGCCCTGCTCTGTCGCCTGTGGTCTGTCTCCTTTGGCATCCTTGGAGGACTTGAAAAGAAGAAAGAAAAGAAGAGAAAAAGATATACATAAAAATGGACTTTGGTCTACCATCCTTTTAATCACTATCTATATATGTATACCATACACACATTTATGTTTTTTATTTATGCACTAATATATATTTACGATTCTTATTTATGCACTAATATATGTTTACATTCCATTACATATTATTTATATATAATTTAATCACTGGTCCCTATATATATTTTTTCTTTATGCACTGTATATAATCATGAGATTATTGCACATTAATTATGTAGTTTTATATTATGTTGCAAATGATATGTTCCATTATAGATGCATATTTTTTTATCTTTTTCTTTTTTGCACTACACTTGTAGTACCGTATCTAGATTAGATTTTATTTGCACATATATATATAAGGACCATTTGGGACTTTATATCTCCCTTCCTCCCCTTTTCTCTTTGCCTTCCAAATTAGGCTCTTATAGCTTATATTGCCTTCTTTAAGATATATTTTATTAGACACCAGACTGAGCGGATGATATATTTCACTATCCATTATTCTATTCTCTATCCCCCCTTTATATTGAGTATGCCTATTAAGGCGTTTCAACACATCTCTGCTAGCATGTAATATGCGGACATGCAATCTTGCAATGCAGCAGCGGTGTTCGGTGCTTCGGTTGACTTCCTGCTCAGTAGGTTGTCATGACGATGCGTTCTTCCTGCTGTCTGTGCTCTCCCCTGCTCTGACGCGTCGAGCAGGGGGCTGGGCCGGACATCAGATGACGCTGGTTCATGCTGACAGAGCGGTGAGTCAGCTGAAGCGCCTTAATTAGGCAGCGCCGGGTCCTATATATATATCCAGTAGAGAACATAGACGCATGCACGCTCCCTTGTGAACAAGCTAACGCGAAACGCGCGTCAGGGGTGCTCAGGTCGCAACAGGTATGATCTCCCATTGGCAGCTAATGATTTTTTTGGCACTCTGATTTGTCTTATGCCCTAAACATGCAGACCACATTTGGTTGCATTCATTGCTAGTATTTGCTGCGGGCTTTTGTATTCACATGCTGATACTTTATACAGCTAGCATGGTGGGAGGACATGTTTCCTTATACTAGTCTTTTTGTGCACTGATATATATTCTATATGAGCTATTCTTAGCCTATTATTAGCCAATGTGGCTTTACATGTTATATATATATGCACTTTCAATACATTTTTTATATGATGTTTGTACCTGTTGATATTGGGCCTGTTTCTTTGTTGCATCTTTGCCCCCATCTGGAATCTTTTATCCCAATAATATGTATTTTATATGAATAAAATTTTGTATTTTATTATGAAACTAGGCTTCCCTTTTTCTCTTTTTGAATCTAATATATATTTTTAGTCATATATGAAAGATTAAAAAATTGTGATAAAAATAAAAAAAAAACATTTGGGAGGTAAAGGTCAACATTCACCAGGGAATCCTTTGTCACACTTGCGTTCTCAAATTCGTCACTGCGATCGCAAGGTGACGATTCTCTCATGGTGCCCCAGCTAATCACAGATATGCAACACCACTGGGATGCGCCCACAGGTACAGTATCACAGATATGCGACCCACTGGATCGCAAGGTGACGATTCTCCATGGTCCCCAGCTATTCACAGATATGCGACGCCACTGTGATCGCAAGGTGACGATTCTCGCATGGTGCCCCAGCTAATCACAGATATGCGACACCACTGCGATCGCAAGGTGACGATTCTCACATGGTGCCCCAGCTATTCACAGATATACGACGCCACTGTGATCGCAAGGTGACGACTCTCACATGGTGCCCCATCTGCACAGACATGAGACGCCAACTGCGATCGCAAGGTGACGATTCTCACAGGGTGCCCCAGCTACGCACAGATATGAGACGCCATTGCAATCGCCTAGCTTTGAAACATCATCTTGCGATCGCAACTGCATCTCATATCTGTGCTTGCCTGGGCGAATGGCTGCTGCGGTCACTTTGCGATCGCAAAAACGTTTTGCGTCGCGAGTGCGGCCGCACGTACGTACTTACGCTGTGACGTCATGGCGCTGGCGTCCCCCAATGCGTTGTTGTTTAAAATGGCAGCGAGACAGCGCGGGGCAAAGTGGTCAGAGGCGGAGTCCGTTTTTTAATTTAAAAAATTGACCTGTGGGGCTATGACTGCAGGCTACCTGTAGCGCAACCTATGCACCACAAAAAGGTATGCCTGCAGAAAATCCAGCGGAACCTGGCAAGGCACTTTGGAGTACAGTGGACCACCACCCAGATCCGCAAGAAGCTGGCGGACCTTCGCTACCGCTCCCGCGAGAGGGTCGCCAGCATCCGGGCCCAGTTACGCAGGCCTCTGAGTGAGTATTGATGAGGGTATCTGGAGAGGTTATGTTTTGTGGGTTATCTACCTATATCAATGCACCTGCAGTGATGGCAGAACCACCAGTGATGGGACAGGCAGTGATGGGAGGGAGTATCAGTAGTGAGGGGGTTACAGGCATTGATGGAAGTACTGGCAGTAACGGGAGTACCAGTCAGGGCCAGCGTCAGCACCCGGACAAGTGCCAGGGCCCTGAGCAGGCAGGGTGGCACACTCGCCGTCGGGCACCCCGGCGCCCGTTAGCGGTGTCAGCGCCGCCACTGGACTCCCCCCCCTTGCTCAGGGCCCCGGCAGAAGCCAGGGCAATACTTACCTCTCCCGTGCCACTGTTGCCGCAGCTCCGAGCTCTGTGTGTATCAGTGTGTGTGTGTGTGTGTTTGTGTGTGTGCCTGCGTGTGTGTGTGTGCTGCCTGTGTGTATGTGAGAAAGTGCTGCCTGCGGTGCTGTATGTGTGATGGTGGTGGGTGGGGGGAGGCAGTGATGGTGTTGAGGAGGCGATGATGATGATGATGATGGGGAGACAATGATAATGGGAAGGCAATGCTAATGATGATATTAATGGGGAGACAATGATAATGGGAAGGCAATGATGATGATATTAATGGGGAGGCAATGATAATGATGATGGGGAGGCAATGATAATGGGAAGGCAATGCTAATGATATATTAATGGGGAGACAATGATAATGGGAAGGCAATGATGATGATATTAATGGGGAGGCAATGATAATGATGATGGGGAGGCAATGATAATGGGAAGGCAATGCTGATGATGATATTAATGGGGAGACAATGATAATGGGAAGGCAATGATGATGATATTAATGGGGAGGCAATGATAATGATGATGGGGAGGCAATGATAATGGGAAGGCAATGCTGATGATGATATTAATGGGGAGGCAATGATAATGGGAAGGCAATGATGATGATGATATTAATGGGGAGGCAATGATGATGATGATGGGCAGGCAATGATGATGAGGGGAGGCAATGATGATGATAATGGGCAGGCAATGATGATGATAATGGGGAGTTTGAATTGTATATTTCATTTACAGCACCACCTTCATCATCACCAGCTCCAGCTGATCCACCGTCCTCCACCTCCATCATCTCCTTCCCGGCTACGCCTCCACCACCATCATCACCTTTCCTCTCAACCCCTTCGGCTGCATCAACCCCCCTCGTGATTTGTGGTCTTCCAGCCCTTCACCTTCATATGCCTTCTCTCCAGTGTCACCCCGTGACATGGATGCAGGCTCCCCATCAGGTAATTAACGCACATTATATAAGCTTCAGACAAGTTTGAGAACTTTGTTAGGTCTTATGTGTAATGGCTGTTGTGATATAATTTTTTTTTCTGTGTTTCCCTAGCCGACGGACCAACAGGTTCTGGGTGGGCAGTAAGCGGGTCCTCTGAGGAAAACCGTAAGTGTTAACAAATATGTAACATGTACATGTTGATGTTGCAACAGAATTCCCTGGTTAACTGTTACCTTTACCTCCACAGAAATCCAAACTGCCCAGGACCTGCGGATGTTATACCGCCGGCTGATGGCGGCAATGAACAGTGCGGTGTCAGCGATGCACACTGTCATGGGAGCTCTGCATCACCATGGGGTGATGCTGGAGAGGCTTGTGGCTGGAATGCGGGGCCCACAGTAATTTTTTTTTTTTAATTATTTTGTATTTTGTATATATTTTGTTTATAATTTTTTATTTTATTTTTGTTATTGTGTTTTTATTTAAATTTTATTTATTTACAAAAAAAAATATATATATATATATATATATATATATATATGAATCAAATATTATTATATATTTAATGTTTATCTACGCAGGTGTGTTGTATTATTTTTTAGTATAAGGTTTTAGTGCTAGTGTGACCAGGGGCCTTTAAAAGAAATGTTGTTAATTTTTGAAATTTTTTTCATTTCATTTTTTACCCTATGATGGAACTCCTATGACTGCTGGTACTCCCATGACCCCGTGTGTGACAAGTAGATGTAATAAAAATACAAATTTTTAATAGTTGTCAACAAAATTGTTGACATTAATAAGAATAAAAGACCACAATTCATTAGATAAATAAGATTTTTATTAAAAAAGGTAACAGTGTAAAAAAAATATAGACAAAAAAAAAACTTTTGAAAAAAATTTTAAAAACTACAACTGCTACTAAGATGGATCGTTGCCATTACCACGTTGCCTTCGGCGGTGTATAAAAATAAGGGGGAGCACCAACGTTTTGGTTTGGTGGATTTATCCCAATTGGGTTCGGCACAGGATTGTGCGGCCATGAGTAGTCCGGGTACTGCGGTCTTGGCATGACTACATAATTGTTATCCAGGTTTCCTAAAGACGCTTGAGTCAGGACCTCAAACATGAGTCTCTCTGCATGAATCCGCTGTATAGGATCCAGTGTTGGCAGCTTCTCATTAGCGAAGTAAGCAAAGCCAGTTATTTTTGTTTGGTCTTTTTCCGCCGTAAGCACTTTTTTGGCAATTTCAACCAATTCTGGAGTAGCCGAGGTGGGAGCCTTCCTTTTTCTGCCAGAAAGTGAAAGCCGGCTCCGCACAGATGAGGATGGTGGCTCAACTACTACTTTGTCTTGGATCAACGCCATGCTGTCTTCTTCAGTTGGAGGTGTGGAGACAGCCTCTTCTGTGGCCTGCATGAACAGAAAACAAATGTTAAATCACAAAGAAAAAGAAATTTATCTTCACATTATACCCAAATACAGCAAAAATGTGTAAACGACACTTGTAAAGACAAAGAAATTTATCTTCACACTATAACACCCATATACAGCAAAAATGTGAAAACGACACTTGTAAATGGATAGGCCTCAACCGTTGAGCTACATAAATTATCTGTACATGAAGGGATATATTCTGCCATTTTATCTACATTTCACAATAATATTTTTAATTTCAAGTCCACTTTGGCATGTACATTAAAATGTGTTTTAATACAAAGGTACTTACATGTATGACAGGGGTGTCCGGCTGGATCACCGGGTCTAGATCCAACATGGATGTCGCTTGTCTGGGTACTTCTTGGTCCCTTGTGAAAGAGAACAGCTCAAAGTACCACAATTTGGGGACATACACATCTTCGGCCCCGGCTCCAGATTTTGTAGAATTTTGGACTTTATTTAACTCTGTTTTGTACACTGTGCGGAGGGCCTGAATACGTTTTTTCACCGATGACTCATCCGCTGGTTCATCGGGGTTACGGTTCTTGCACAGCTCCACTAGTTTTTGGTAGGCGTCCTTCTTTTTTAGCCTGTTGCAGTAATCAGCCGACTTTATTTTCCACAGGCAAGGCATCGAGCGGTACATCTCGATGAATTCCCGCAGAAATTCATGCTTATCAGCCATCTGTAATAAAAGAAGGATTATGTGAGAATGGCAGAATGGTTAAATAAAATGCTTACATAGCCTACAACATAGAACACAGCAGGGAACATAAAATGGTGGTTGTGGGCGCAGCAGGAGAAAACAATGGCAGAACAAAAATAAAAGTCATAGATGGACAACTACGGTAAAAACAGCAGGGATCATAAAATGGTGGTGGTGGGCGCAGCAGGAGAAAACAATGGCAGACCTAAATAAAAGTCATAGATGGACAACTACGGTAAAAACAGCAGGGATCATAAAATGGTGGTGGTGGGCGCAGCAGGAGAAAACAATGGCAGACCTAAATAAAAGTCATAGATGGACAACTACGGTAAAAACAGCAGGGATCATAAAATGGTGGTGGTGGGCGCAGCAGGAGAAAACAATGGCAGACCTAAATAAAAGTCATAGATGGACAACTACGGTAAAACCAGCAGGGATCATAAAATGGTGGTGGTGGGTGCAGCAGGAGAAAACAATGGCAGACCAAACTAAAAATCATAGATGGACAACTATGGTAAAACCAACAGGGATCATAAAATGGTGGTGGTGGGCGCAGCAGGAGAAAACAATGGCAGAGCTAAATAAAAGTCATAGATGGACCACTATGGTTAAAACAGCAGGGATCACAAAATGGTGGTTGTGGGCGCAGCTGGAGTAAACAACGGCAGAGCTGGGATCATAAAATGGTGGTGGTGGGTGCAGCAGGAGAAAACAATGGCAGAGCTAAATAAAAGTCATAGATGGACCACTATGGTAAAAACAGCAGGGATCACAAATGGTGGTTGTGGACGCAGCTGGAGTAAACAATGGCAGAGCTGGGATCATAAAATGGTGGTGGTGGGCGCGCCAGAACAAAAACAATGGCAAAAAAAAAAAAATTGATGGACGACAATGGTTAACAACTGCTGGGATCTAAAAATAGATCTGTAAAATTTAAAAAAAAATAAAAATTAAATGTGACAAAAAAATACCTACCTTACAAGACTTGTTTGTGATCCTGAAAAAAAAAAAAAAATAGGGAAACGCAATAGCGCCACAAACTGGATCGCAGAATATATAACGGCACAGCCTGGATCGCAGCTAATGCAAGAGGCACAGACTGGATTGCAGCAAATGAAATAGAGGCACAGACTGGATCGCAGAAAAAATCAACGGTGTAGACTGGATCGCAGCAAACGCAATAGTGGCACAAACTGGATCGCAGTAGCTACAAAGGCTAGCAGGACGCACTGGAACGATGCTGTAGATTTGAAAGAACCGCTTCTGCTCAAGAGCAATGGAAAGGAGCGCTGATACGTCGTCTTTTATGACGCAGTCATCCAATCACAAAGTGAGAGTTGTGATAAACAGTCATGACATAAATAGTGACCACCAATCTGTGCTGAGGGGCGTGGAAAAGGTTGCGCTCAATCACGCCTATCGAGGTCGTGATCTTTAACAATACATGCAGTGTGGCACGTCTCAACGACCGCCAAAGTCGTTAAAGAGATCGCTGACCGCTGATGACTCGTTAATGAGATCGTCCAGTTTGGCAGCTACTAGCGACCTTAAAGCGATCACACCAACGATCTCTTTAGCTTGCGTCGTTATCGTGATCGCTAGCGAGATCGTTTAGTGTGGCAGTACCTTTAGCCTGACTGGCAGTCTCCTAGTCTCCAATCTCTCCAGGGTGCCTTCCTGAGAGCACATAGAATTGGAGTATTTCACATCTTCTGGCTCTTTTGAAGTTACATGTGTGTGGGGTGTGTGGTCTGTGTCGGGGTGTGATTTATGCTCACATTGCAGCATAGAACAGAGGTTGAATGTTGGACTGAGTGAGAGGAGATAGATTAACCCTTGCAGGCTAGCTATCTATGAGGAAGTTTACACCAGAGGTTCAGAGAGAAAATAATGTATTCATTGGTAGCATGGCATGGTCCACTCACAAACCAGCAATTAGAATATTATAATGAGAGGCTGGTCAAGAAATTGGATTCCCAAGTCATATTTATAAATTAGAATTTCACACAAAAGAACTGTGTCATATATGAGGGCAGCCAAGCTGATGTGATCATCTCATATTCCCCCCACCCTCGGGGACAGAGTACCAGAATGCAAAGTTCGATATTTCTGTAAGCTTTCTCCCTGTTATTTTATACTGTTTTGCATATTTGTATGTCGCTTGTTATTTCCATTTTTATATCCTTTAATTGTAAGCACTGTACCTTTTATATTAAAGATTTAAACTTTAATAAGTCTGAACCTTATCGCTCTAAAGAATCCATAGCCTTAGAAGTGTGTGATCCTGGTGATTGACACATAGCAGTAATATTTCCGGGACTCATCGCCCGTGTATTCGGTGAGTGGTGGAAGCGTGTATGAAGCGGGGTGTGTGGTCTGTGTCGGGGTGTGATTTATGCTCCCATTGCAGCATAGAACAGAGGTTGAATGTTGGACTGAGTGAGAGGAGATAGATTAACCCTTGTAGGCGCAACCCAAATCGTGTGTGTTGGTCAATACGTGACAATTGGTGGCAGAGCGGCGGGATAGAATTTATTTCTATTAGAGCATTAGTGCACGGTGTAAGCAAATACAGTTAGGTCCATAAATATTTCGACAGAGACAACATTTATCTAATTTTGGTTCTAGACATTACCACAATGAATTTGAAACAAAACAAATCAGATGCAGTTGAAGTTCAGACTTTCAGCTTTCATTTGAGGGTATCCACATTAAAATTGGATGAAGGGTTTAGGAGTTTCAGCTCCTTAACATGTGCCACCCTATTTTTAAAGGGACCAAAAGTAATTGGACAGATTAAATAATTGTAAATAAAATGTTCATTTCTAGTACTTGGTTGAAAACCCTTTGTTAGCAATGACTGCCTGAAGTCTTGAACTCATGGACATCACCAGACACTGTGTTTCCTTCTTTTTGATGCTCTGCCAGGCCTTCACCGCGGTGGTTTTCAGTTGTTGTTTGTTTGTGGGCCTTTCTGTCTGAAGTTTAGTCTTTAACAAGTGAAATGCATGTTCAATTGGGTTGAGATCAGGTGACTGACTTGGCCATTCAAGAATATTCCACTTCTTTGCTTTAATAAACTCCTGGGTTGCTTTGGCTTTATGTTTTGGGTCATTGTCCATCTGTAGTATGAAACGACGACCAATCAGTTTGGCTGCATTTGGCTGGATCTGAGCACACAGTATGGCTCTGAATACCTCAGAATTCATTCGGCTGTTTCTGTCCTGTGTCACATCATCAATAAACACTAGTGACCCAGTGCCACTGGCAGCCATGCATGCCCAAGCCATCACACTGCTTCCGCCATGTTTTACAGATGATTGTGGTATGCTTTGGATCATGAGCTGTACCACGCCTTCGCCATACTTTTCTCTTTCCATCATTCTAGTAGAGGTTGATCTTGGTTTCATCTGTCCAAAGAATGTTCTTCCAGAACTGTGCTGGCTTTTTTAGATGTTTTTTAGCAAAGTCCAGCCTAGCCTTTTTATTCTTGATTCTTATGAGTGGCTTGCACCGTGCAGTGAACCCTCTGTATTTAATTTCATGCAGTCTTCTCTTTATGGTAGATTTGGATATTGATACGCCTACCTCCTGGAGAGTGTTGTTCACTTGGTTGGCTGTTGTGAAGAGGTTTCTCTTCACCATGGAGAGTATTCTGCGATCATCCACCACTGTTGTCTTCGTGGGTGCCCAGGTCTTTTTGCATTGATGAGTTCACCAGTGCTTTCTTTCTTTCTCAGAATGTACCAAACTGTAGATTTTGCCACTCCTAAAGTTGTAGCAATTTCTCGGATGGGTTTTTTCTGTTTTTTGCAGCTTAAGGATAGCTTGTTTCACCTGCATGGAGAGCTCCTTTGACCGCATGTTTCCTTCACAGCTAAACCTTCCAAATGCAAACACCACACCTCAAATCAACACCAGCCCTTTTATCTGCTTAATTGAGAATGATATAATGAAGGAATTGCCCACACCTGTCCATGAAATAGCCTTGGAGTCAATTGTCCAATTACTTTTGGTCCCTTTAAAAACAGGGTGGCACATGTTAAGGAGCTGAAACTCCTAAACCCTTCATCCAATTTTAATGTGGATACTCTCAAATGAAAGCTGAAAGTCTGAACTTCAACTGCATCTGATTTGTTTTGTTTCAAATTCATTGTGGTAATGTCTAGAACCAAAATTAGATAAATGTTGTCTCTGTCCAAATATTTATGGACCTAACTGTACTCCCTGTACTAAAGAATTGGTATCCTTGCGAGGAGTGCACCAGTTCTACAAGGTTCAGCTCAGTACTTATTTGGACATACTTGCAAACAATTTCCCTTCCCCGTTTTTCTTATCTATCTTTTATTTGGCAAGGACTGTTCATTGATATGGCAGCCCAGTACAAGAAGCAGAGCAAAGAGGCTCTGATTGAACTCTGTGAGCAGAGAGGAATAGAGACGGCTGACAAATCCAAGGAACTGCTGATACGTGCCTTGGCCGAGCAGGACATAGAGCAAAATACTGAAGCATCTGGGTAAAGAGAGCGTCCACCTCAGAGAGACCCAGCAATGCCAGCTCTTGCACCGGAGATACCTGATGGAGGTGCCAGTAATGCCAGTGCTGCGGAGCCTATGGACTCTACTTTACAAATAAACTTACAACAGCTGGGAACAAGTGATCCCAATCTGCATATGCAGCTTATGCTACAGTACCGACAGGCTGCTGCTGCAGAATGCCAGGCTGAGAGAGAGGCTGCTGCTGCAGAATGCCAGGCCGAGAGAGCTTTCAGGCTTCAGATGGCTCAAATAGAGAGAGGTAACAGTCCGCAGCTGACCTGTCTCCAGGACTTAAATCCAAGGAGACCACGTTTGGAAAACTTCCCTGTGATGAAGAAGGATGCAAACTTGGATACTTTCCTTCGGGGGTTTGAAAAAACCTGAAGGCAATACCATCTACCCAGTGATCAGTGGGCGCAGTATCTAACCCCAGGGTTGAGAGGCAAAGCCCTGGAAGTTTTTGCTGGACTCCCACCAGAGCTAGATGGGAACTATGAGGCCATAAAGGAGGCCCTGATCAAGAAGTACAACCTCACCCCAGAAGTGTATCGGAGAAAGTTCCGGAATCTACAACGTGGATCAATGGACAGCTATGCGGATGTTGTGAGCACCTTGAGGACTACGTTCCACCAATGTATAAGGGGACTTTCTGTTAACACTTTTGAGGACTTAACAGATCTTATGGTCAAGGATCAATTTCTTCATTTGTGCCCCACGGATGTACGACTGTTTGTGTGTGATCGGGAGCCACGAACTGCGGATCAGGCTGCAAGGATTGCTGACTGCTATGTGGCTTACAGGATGCCTGAGGTGCAGAAGCCATCGGGATTCAGCTGGAGGGGAGGTAAGCCAAACAGGGACCATTCTCCCTATGCCAGCTGATCACCAGTGCTGTCCAAGCCACCTCCTATGGGGTTCCGGGAAATAGACATTCTCTAGGCGATACACGCCGATGCTTCTCCTGCAACAAAGTGGGACATGTTAGCGCTGTCTACCCTAATAGGGACAACCGCCCAACTACCACCCCAAAGCCATCTGGGCCCCCACCTGCTGTCCTGTTTGTGGCTGGCTCTGATGTGCGGACCAATGAGAACTGTCAATCTGTCACTGTGGGCAATAAAGTCACCATTGGCCTCAGAGACACTGGGGCAGAGGTGACTCTGGTGCGCCCAGAAATGGTAACCCCTGCGGATATCATACCAGGAAAGACTACGTCTATAACCGGAATTGGGGGTGTTAGCCCTGCCGTGCCCATGGCCCGTGTGTACCTGGACTGGGGAGCAGGGAAAGGACTGAGAGAAGTGGGAGTATCAGAGGCTATTCCCACCAATGTGTTGCTAGGCACACACTTGGGGAGGATGGTGTCCCACTTTATCCCTCCCTTACAAATAAATGCTACAGCGAAGGTGGAAGAAAGCAACCCACCTGAGATCCCATGCGAGGAGGGAAAATGTAACAATGCACAGCAATGTACGTATGTGGCCGCTGTGACCCGGAGTCAGGCTGCGGCTCAGACTCAACCCCAGAGATTAGAGGAGGAGGCTCAAATAGAACTGCCTGAATCGGGGGGGCATACTGTGGCCAGGAGCCTCCTCTCATGGCACACCCACCAAGGTCCCTGATAACTGACACTGAAGACTCAGCTTCAGACCAGGGCCTGGCAGTCACACTAAGCCAGGGGCCGCAGACTGATAGTCAGAGCTTCCAGGAGGCCCTGCGGACAGATGTCAGTCTGGAGAAGCTCAGATGTCTTGCAGACCAACCCCCACTGCTTCTGACAAAGTGAGAATATACTGGGAGCAGGGCAGACTGTATAAAGAGACTCTCCCCACGGATACTACAGAACCTTGGGACTGTGAAAAGAAGCTGGTCTTCCTTATCCATTTAGGGAAAAATTATTGAGAATTGCTCATGAAATTCCTTTGGCTGGGCACCTTGGAGTACAAAAGACTAAAGCTCGTCTGACACATAACTTTTATTGGCCCAAGGTGGGGACAGATATAGCCAACTACTGTCTATCCTGCGCAGTTTGTCAGAGAGTTGGAAAGTCTGGGGATATACAGAAAGCCTGTCACGGGTGTGTTGCTACAAAGATCGTCGCGATTGCACAGCCTGACTTCTCACAGCTGAGTTTCTGGTGCTGGGTGTTTTTCGGCAGTGAGGGAGTTAATTCTCCCTCTCTTTGTGCTAGATGAGGCCAGCCTCGCCCAGCTGCAATTAATGTTGCTGTAATGGGATTCCTTCAAATACCTGCCAGTCTGCTAGGGAAGTGTCGGTGAAAGCATTCCTGGCAGACAAACAGAGCGGCTTGTGGTATTTTGGAGTTTGGAGTGAAGTGTACTTTGTGTGTGGTTTTTCCCCTTCCTCGCTTTCCTTCTCAGGACTAGATCACTGAGGTTCAGGGATCCTCAGGAGGTAGGGATTACGCTGGTGGCCTGGACCTCTGTACCTTTAACAGTACCTCCAGGTAGAGGGATTAGTCAGGGCCCCAGCTTAGGGTCAGCTTAGGCCCCTAACCTCCGGTACGCAGAGACAGCGTGACAAAGCCCATTGAAACCACTGCCAGTGATCGATGAGCCCTTCCAGCGAGTGGCTGTAGATGTCATAGGGCCACTTGCAATTCCTAGCAGCTCAGGCAAAAGGTACATCCTCACAGTGGTGGACTATGCCACACGATATACGGAAGCTGTGGCGATGTCCTCCATCTGAGCAGACAAAGTGGTGGATGCTTTACTGACTGTTTTCTCTCGTGTGGGTTTCCCCAGGGAAATGTTAACTGATCAGGGAACCCAATTCATGTCCGATCTGATGGAAAGCCTCTGCGAAAAAATACAAGTGCAGCATTTTGTGGCCAGCGCCTATCATCCCCAAACCAATGGACTGTGCGAGCATTTTAACGGGACAGTAAAACAAATGCTCAAAATGCTGGTGGAGACTATAGGAAGAGACTGGGAGCGGTACCTCCCCCATCTCTTGTTTGCGTGCAGAGAGGTACCCAGGCGTCTACAGGATTCTCCCCCTTTGAACTGGTTTATGGGAAGAGGGTCAGGGGGCCATTTGATCTGATTAAGGACTGTTGGGAGGGTGACCCCAAAACTACGGGCGTCTCGGTGGATGAATATGTACTACGACTCAGAGAAAGAATGAAAAAAACTGAGCAACCTGGCCCACGAGAATGTGACCCGGGCCCAAATCAACCAGAAGGTCTGGTACGACCGTAAGGCCAGACTGAGGGCCTATGAGGAGGGGGGTCAGAAGGTTTGGGTGTTGGTCCCTATGTTACAGAATAAACTGCAGGCTGCATGGGAGGGACCATACACTGTACATAAGTGGCTAATTGATGTTAACAATGTAGTGACCCTAGATGAGCATGCAAAGCGTCAGAAAGTATTCCATGTAAATATGTTGAAGGCTCATCATGACAGGGGGGGCCTGTGTGTTACCTGTCTGTAGCCTGCCTGAAGAAGGGGAGGCTGATCTGTTACTAGATGTGGGGGCTGGGATTCAGTATATGGAGTCCCTGGAGTCAGCTATCCCACAGTCAGAGGTCTAAGCTGATGGGGGTGCTCAGCGACTTCACAGAAGTCTTCATAGGGAAACCTGGGAGGACTCACTTAGCCACCCACCATGTAGACACCAGTACCAGTCGCCCAGTAAGGCAGTCTGCATACCGGGTGTCAGCAGAGGTGAAGTCACACATGAGGGAAAGGTAAAGGAGATGCTAAACCTCAAGGTAATACAAAAATCCCAGAGTGCCTGGGCCTCTCCTGTGGTACTTGTCCCGAAAAAGGACCGTACTACCCGGTTTTGTGTAGACTATAGAAAACTAAATCTGCTGACTACATGTGAGGTCTACCCCATGCCGAGGATAGACGATCTGTTAGAGCAGCTAGCCTATGCATCGTACCTCACTATCATGGACTTAAGTAGGGGATTTTGGCAGATACCCTTGACCAAAGAAGCTCAAGAGAGGTCTGCCTTTATAATGCCATTCGGGGTGTTTGAGTTTCTAGTGATGCCATTTGGTATGAAAAATGCCCCTGCCACCTTCCAAAGGTTGGTCAATCAATTATTGGAAGGATTTGAGGGTTTTGCCGTTGCTTATCTTGATGATATAGCCATTTTCAGTAATTCTTGGGAGGAACACCTTGTACATCTTTCTCAGGTGTTGCAGAGGCTTAACACTGCAGGTCTTACTGTTAAGCCAGGGAAGTGTCAGATAGCCATGGGGGAAGTACAATATCTCGGACACCGGGTGGGGGAAGGTCAGCTAAAACCTGAGCCAGGGAAGGTAGAAGCCATTACAGCCTGGCCCACCCCACGAACCAAGAAGCAGGTATTGTCCTTCCTGGGTACGGCTAGCTACTATAGGAGGTTTGTACCAAACTACAGTGCTCTGGTCATGCCGTTAACTGATCTAACCAGCAGGAAGCTTCCACAAATTGTTTCCTGGACACCTCAGTGTGAGGGGTCATTTTCTGCCTTAAAGTCAGCATTGGTTAGTTCACCCGTCCTTCAGGCCCCAGATTTCACTCGCAGGTTTGTAGTGCACACCGACGCCAGCACCTATGGGCTAGGTGCGGTTCTCAGCCAGGTGAACCAGCAAGGTGAGGAGCACCCAATTCTCTACCTAAGCAGGAGACTCCTGCCCAGAGAAGTGGCTTATGCCACCATTGAAAAGGAATGTTTGGCAATTGTGTGGGCTCTGCAGAAACTGCAACCATACCTTTATGGGCGCAATTTCACCGTGATAACAGATCATAACCCATTGAGTTGTCTCAACAGAGCAGCTGGGGACAACGGGAAATTGCTTAGATGGAGCCTGATATTACAGCAATATGATTTCACAATTCAACATAAGAAAGGAGTCGATCACAGCAATGCTGATGGCCTATCTGGCCAAGGTGGGGCAGAACCAGATACGCGCTCGGGAGCTGACCTGTAAGTCAACCCCCATGCACGTTCATAAGGAGGGAGGTGTAGTGAAATATGTATGTGTAGTGAAATATGTATATGTATGCATATATGACCAGCAGTGAGTGATGTTTGTCTTAAGGTACTGCCACACTAAGCTATCCCGCTAGCGATCTCGTTAGCGTTGCATACTAATGAGATCGCTAGCGGGATTGTTTCTATATCGCTAAATGCGGCCACATTTAGCGATATAGTTAACGACGCTATCGCCGTTAGCGATCTTCTTAACGACTTTAGCGGTACAAAAGTACCGCTAAATCGCTAAGAAAAGGTGCCACACAGCGATTAGATACTTACCCAGCGGGAGCGCCAGCGATGAAATAGGGTCCGGAACGATTCCAGCGACGAGCGAGATCACAGCAGGAAGCTCGTCGCTGGAAGCTGCCGCACTGAACAATATCGCTAACGGGATCGCTAAATAGTGACGGTTTTTAGCGATTCCGTTAGCGATATTGTTTAGTGTGGCATACCCTTTAGGCTGCAGCTCTCCACACAGGTCATGACCTCATGTTAGCCTGACTGGCAGTCTCCTAGTCTCCAATCTCTCCAGGGTGCCTTCCTGAGAGCACATAGAGTTGGAGCATTTCACACCTTCTGGCTCTTTTGAAGTTGTCAAAGGCTAGCTGTCTATGAGGAAGTTTACACCAGAGGTTCAGAGAGAAAATAATGTATTCATTGGTAGCATGGCATGGTCCACTCACAAACCAGCAATTAGAATATTATAATGAGAGGCTGGTCTAGAAATTGGATTCCCAAGTCATATCTATAAATTAGACTTTCACACAAAAGAACTGTGTCATATATGAGGGCAGCCAAACTGATGTGATCATCTCATATTCCCCCCTCCCTCGGGGACAAAGTACCAGAATGCAAAGTTTGATATTTCTGTAAGTTTTCTCCCTGTTATTTTTTACTGTTTTGCATATTTGTATGTCCCTTGTTATTTCCATTTTTATATCCTTTTATTGTAAGCACTGTACCTTGTATATTAAGATTTAAACTTTAATAAGTCTGAACCTTGTTGCACTAAAGAATCCATAGCCTTAGAAGTGTGTGCTCCTGGTGATTGACACATAGCAGTAATATTTCCGAGACTCATCGCCCGTGTATTCGGTGAGTGGTGGCAGCGTGTATGAAGCGGGGTGTGTGGTCTGTGTCGGGGTGTAATTTATGCTCCCATTGCAGCATAGAACAGAGGTTGAATGCTGGACTGAGTGAGAGGAGATAGATTAACCCTTGCAGGTGCAACCCAAAACCGTGTGTGTTGGTCAATACGTGACAGGGTTATTGGGGTGCGTCGTAATTCTTGGTAGCCCATCCACTCACAGCATAGCCTATAAAAGTTTAGGAGAACCACTGCTTAATAATGGCCCTTTAAGCAGATTAATTCTGCCTGATGCCAATGTAAAAATAGGCTCTGTGACTTTAAGAGTCCCTCCTTCATAAATGAAACAAGATATGTCTGCTTATGTGTCATACACCACATGGCCAGCTAGGTTTGGTAAATGTTACAATGACATTTCCCAGTGAATGCATTTGTTTTGGTTGAAAGCAATGTTAAAGTTGAAAAACGCTTCAAAAACGCTGAACATAGCCCGTGATGGAGTAACATTTTGGTCTGGGGTTAATTATTTTGCCTTATATACAAGTCATTAACCTGTAAAGGTTGTACCTTGACATATTTCCCTGCAAAATCCGTTTTGGTTTTGTTTTGGTATGTTTTTTGGTGCACTGGTAAATATGGCATAAAACTCTGGAGTCAGGAATGCTTCCAGCGGCGATCCCCACGATGTCACTGTGTCATTTGAGCAGTGTTTACATCATTTTCAGACGCATTAAGACCTTAAAAGGACCACCGGGGGGATCGCAGCAAAAATGCTCTGGTCTCCCATATACTTACATTGGGCTCGTTGTTCTGTCAAAGTACCCAAGTATTCCAATCTGCTCGACCAAGCAACAAGCACCCGAGCATTTTAGTGCTCGTCCATCACTAATAGATAGATAGATAGATATGGGATATAAATGACAAAAATATAGATATGGGATAGATAGATAGATAGATAGATAGATAGATAGATAGATAGATAGATAGATAGATAGATAGATAGATAGATAGATAGATATGGGATAGATAGATAGATAGATAGATAGATAGATAGATAGATAGATAGATAGATATGGATAGATAGATAGATAGATAGATAGATAGATAGATAGATAGATAGATAGATAGATAGATAGATAGATAGATAGATCGATAGATAGATATGGATAGATAGATAATAGATAGATAGATAGATAGATAGATAGATATGGGATAGATAGATAAAAAAATGGTACATAAATAGTTAAAGACACACACTCACAAAATCTTTGCGCAATATTTTTAATTTAAAAAAAAATGGGGAAAAAAATGTCGTGGGCTCCCACGCAATTTTATGCACCAGTAGGGTAAAGCAGACTGACGTGGCCTATATTTCTAGCCTGGGAAGGGGTTAATACCCATTGAGCTTCCCATGTTATGATTATCAGCCTGCAGCTAGCCTTTACTGGCTATTAAAATAGGGGGACCCCAAAAAAAAATGATGTGGGGTCCCCTAAAATTTATTGCCAGAAAGGCTATGCAGACAGCTGTGTACTGATATTCATAGCCTAGGAAAGGGCCATGGATATTGGCGCCCCACCTGGCTAAACATACCAGCACCCAGCTGCCCCAGAATTGGCACTTAGATACTCTCTTCCCACTGCCGTGTAGCAGTGGCATATGGGGTAATAAGGGATTAATGTCACCATGCTACTGTAAGATGACATTAAGCCCGGTTAATAATGGAGAGCCGTCAATAAGACGCCTATTAGTTATTAATCTTATAGTATCAAAGGGTTAACAAAAAACACACATATAAAAATAAAGTATTTTAATGAAATAAAACACAACACGGTTTGCCATCTTTATTGCATGCCCAATCCATGCAACGCGCCTCAGTCTCCTATAATAAAAATTAACAAAATAAACCAACCATATACTCCCTGTCCGACGCAGTCCAATTAATAATGAATGTCCACGATGATTTCCCCTATAGAACAGTGACATCAGGCGATGTCACTGCTCTATAGATCCTCACAGTGATGAACTGACATCACTGAGGTTACCTAAGTTCAGGCTCTCATTTTAGGGCAATGCTACGTGAGAATTTTCTCACCCAGCATTGCCGGTGAGAGAATGAACTTAAGGGACCTCACTCTCGTGGCGGCGAGAGTGATATACACCGGGGAGGATCACCTCCACTGTCAGTGCATCGTGGAGGCCGTGTAGAGCACTGACATCACCCTATGTCAGTGTTCTACATCGGAGATCGTCCTGGGACACTCGTTAATAACTGGACTACGATGGAAAGGTAAGTATAGGTTGTTTTTTTATTTTATTTTTATTAAAAGAGATGAGGGCATCAGGGATTAGGTGTTTGGTAAGTATGTACTCTGTTGTGAACACTTTTGATCTGGCTTCTGAGTTTGGGCTCCCTCTGGTGGTTGCTGCTGGTAATTGAGCTGGTCTGGCTAACAGATGTCAATCACCTGAAGAGGATGATTGGAGGTCAAGTGTTACAGACTGGAGAGATTTAAGTGAGCAGCCTTCCCTTAGTTGTTGCCGGTGATTTGGTTTTCTTCCTGAGCCTTCTGGAAGTCTGCTTGCTCCCTGCTTTTTCCTGCATCTTTCAGATAAGTTATTTGTCTGTTTTAATCTGTGGTTCTTTCCCTTTTTGCTTTTCTCTGTTCTCTGCCTTGCTGGTGTGAGTTCAGCCGGGTTCCCTGCAGGGACCTGTGCTGGACTCTGTTTTCCTTTGTCACAACTTATGTCAGTCTTTTCTGTATTTCTAGTCCCCTGTTATTTCAGTATCTGTTGTTTTGCGTCCAGTTCACACCAGAGTTCTGATTTAGTGGGGGAGAGGTCGTGTGGCCTCAGTATTTTTGCATATCAGACATGTTGGAATTTTTCTTAGGGTTTTTTGCGGGATTGCAGACAGTATCCTTTCCTATCCTGTTCTATCCAGACAGTTTGGGCCCCAGCATTTGCTTACTCTATTTTCTGCCTGTGTTTTGTACTTCATCTGTCTCATGGGCAATATATGTTTGGGGGCTATCTATTCCTTTGAGGCTCTACTCCGGGGCAGTTTAGCTTTCCCCTTTCTCTCTTTAGGCTTAGTTAACTCTTTGCCTGTGTCGAGGCGTCTAGGGCATCGTAGGTACGTCCCACGGCTAATTCTAGTTGTCTTGTCGGTTTAGGGGTCTGCAATCCGCTAAGTTACCAACCTCTTTGGGTGTCTGGTTGACTAGCCTATTTCTCTATTATCCTCCTCGGTTACCGAATCATAACAGTACTCTATGTTATGTGTTGTATGTCATGTGCATGTTCTGTATGTCATATGTTGTATGTTGAGGTGATGTCACTGCCTCCCAGTGATGAACTAACAGGAGACAATGGCTCCTGTAGTGCATCACTGAGGTTACCTGAGTTCAGGCTCTCATTTTAGGGCAATGCTGCGTGGGAATTTTCTCACCCACAAGAAAAAGAAAAAAGCGTATGCACTAAATAGAAGGGATCATCATAGAATAGTCTTGTATAAAAAGTCTTAATTTATTGAACACACACCTTAGACAAACACTTGAAGCATAAAAACATTTAAAATTCAAGTCAAGAACATGATCAAGACAAGAAATGGGTCATATACAAAATTTAACACCTATGTCCCAAATGTCCAAACTTATAGTGTGCAAGTTGACATTAATACCATCCAGTTACTGAGACACCCTGCTAGCTAGCACAGCAGATGTATACATGCTATTTATAGTTATAAATACCTTATAGGCAATCAATCACACCTTACTATGCAATTAGAGCATGCCCAGAAAACACCTAGGATTGCAAAAATCTATTAGAGTAAAGACAAATACAAAATGTACTTATATAGTGATTTAACTCCGAGCATTTGGATATGTTACCATCCAGGAGACCATGTGAGCAATGAAAGCAATACCGATTATCTCCTATCACAGACAAAGGCAAATACAAAATATACTTAGAGAGTGATTTAGCTCAGAGCATTTGGATATATTACCATCCAGTTACTGAGACACCCTGCTAGCTAGCATAGCAGATGTATAAATGCTATTTATAGTTAGAACTACTTTATAGGCAATCAATCACATCCTACTATGCAATTAGAGCATGCCCAGAAAACACCTAGGATTGCAAAAATCTATTAGGATAAAGACAAATACAAAATGTACTTATAAAGTAATTTAACTCAGAGCATTTAGATGTGTTACCATCCAGGAGACCATGTGAGCAATGAAAGTGTGGCGCTCCTGAGGGCTCAGTCACCACAGAGGTACTGCATCTCAGCCAGAGATGTGGTATTTCAACTTTCAGGTGAGGTGGAGACATTACACCTGGCTCTGGCAACACTGCATCCATCACACACACTAGTTGAGTTCATCTAGCAAGCCTCAGCTAGCAAAGGGTGTTAGATGGTGGGTGGAGCTTGTGGGTCAGAGCATGAGTTAGAGGGAAGTGAAAGAGAGTTCCCCCTTGAGGGAGCAAGATAGCAGACGTGTTTGAGACAGCTCTCCCGTAGGGGAGAGGAAAAGAGTTAGGATCGTGGAGCAGGCTCCAGTCCTAAGGAGCTGCTCATAGAAGGAAAGAAGAGAGGTTCCCTGGAAGGGACAAGGGATTCTTAGAGAAAGACACGGCTGAGCTGAAAGCTACAGGTGGCTCATTCCAGGACTGGCGGACGCCAGCTGGGAGAATCCAGGTCGCAGAGGGGACTCGGCCCTAGACTAGTGGAAGAACTTTATGACTCAGCTAGCAAACCGACTGCTGTGATAATTTTAGGGATCACAGTCACATCCGCAAGTATCTTCTCCGGGAAGGAACGCTATATAGGATCAAGGGAATGCAGAAATAAGACTTTATCTGACAGGATCCGCAGCTTCTAGACTGGGACACTGCTTAGCGAAGGTGCTGGAAGGAAGGAAGGAGTGAGAAATCAGCACAGGGAGATGGCCAGAGAAGGCATATACTAACAGGGAGCTTTGGACTAGTGTTCTCCATCCACCTGGGAGTTGGCTGGACTCCTCACCTGAAGGACGTGGCACCAAGCGGGCACCTGTACTGCTAGCACTTGAACTGTGAGTAAAGCTTTGGAAAACTGCAATTGACTGTCTCCTCAAGTTCTTCATTCGACGCACACTCCTCTTTGCTATATCTCCCAGCACTATTACCTCCATATACCATCTACCTGCCCTGGGATTACATAGCCTCACCTGTGGGAGGCTGTACCAACTCTGCTGCATCTCACCATCTGTCCCAGAGGATCTGCACCGCAGCGCTGGTCACCACTGATCAGATACCACAGGTGGCGTCATGAATACCTTACTACAAACTCTATCATCCCCTGAAAATATTCCCTTTTTATTGGACGCCCAGGGCCACGGACCGGGTCACTGCCGCTGTGACATATCCCTTCAATACACCGGCCCGGTACCGAGTATCCCACTGCCCTGGTGGGCGATCCAAAGGCAATACCGATTATCTCCTATCACAGACAAAGGTAAATACAAAATATACTTAGAGAGTGATTTAGCTCAGAGCATTTGGATATATTACCATCCAGGAGACCATGTAAGCAATAAAAGCAATACCGAATATCTCCTATCACAGATAATACCATGTAGGTTCTCCCAGGTGGACGCACAAAAAAGGGACAAATGGGACCTAAGACCCAAGCGTATTGACACTGAAGTGTGTCTTCCTCAGGGTCAGTGGTTTGTTAGGGTGAAGTACCGTTCTATATATAGGACAATTGTGATTAGTAATGCTTACCAGCTGGGGAATCACATGGAGGAACACAGCAAACAAGTGTATGTCAGCGTCTGTAACACTACTGCGCACATGCAAGGTGATGTCACCGGATACGCTCTAGATACCGGAGGATTAAACTCAGGAGTCCCATGTATGGCGCATGCATTAGTGATAGTATCATATCAGTCTCACCATGCAGGTGCGAGACGAAACCAAAAGAGGAACAGGATTAGAAAAACGTGCACGCGCATTAGAGGTTTTAATTATCACTTTAAACCCACTGCACAAGCGATGAAAGCATAATGCTGTGAAAGGAGCTTTGGTGTTCAACACCAGAAGGGGCCGGAATAGGGCAAAGCTAGTGGAGGCCCTCCACATGACTGCACTTGGTGGTGGGGGCTTTTCCAGTTGAGTAGCAGGGGGAGGAGGTGAGTTGGGGAGTGGGAGGTGACTGATGTATGGGAAAAAAAGTGCGGGAAAAGGCACCATTACAGTTTTGGAAGCGCAGGAGACAGACCCAGTTAAGGCATCGCTCGTGCAGGCTTACCAGATGGAGTCCGTGGATTGCATGCTGACGAGGCTGAGGGAGTTGGCCAGATCCAGGACAGGTGGATGGCTGGAGGAGCAGCTGGCTTCGCTCATTGGAGCTGCAGGAGAGCCCGGGACCAGTCAGAGGGGCAGGAGGACAAGGCCTCCGGAGCGGCTCTCTCCAGAGGTGACGACGCGCAGCAGGCGCAGGATACGGAGCCCCTCCGGGACCCCGCGGTCGCAGGGCACAGCGGTACGGCCTCCTCCGGTGCTCGGTCCGGCGGGAATCCACCCAGCCGGCCTGCTGGCGCAGGACGCCGAAGACCGACCGCGCAACCGGAAGTGCAGGCCAGAAGGGGAGAGGGTCTGTTGCAGGCGAGTGGTAGCAGCATTGGAGCTCCTGAGGGCAGCAACGAGGGCGTAACATGCCGCAGATCTCTCAGGAACCAGTAAGGATGGTGGTTGGATCGTCAGATGGGGCAGCAGATCGGGAGCCAGATCATGCGGCAGGTACCCTGAGGGACCATAGCAATAGGGTGCCTGCTAGGGTGCGTGCCAGTGCAGCGGATACAGCGGGCGGGTGGGGGCCTTTTGACGAGGTCCTGCCTGGCCCTGCACCTGAGGGTCACGGCAGAGGATCGGCGGGCAGCGGGAGAGAGCTGCCTGGCAGCGAAGCAGCGGGTGCGGCGGGCCGGTCCAGGCGGCCCGGGCCCGGTATTCGGTCCAGGTCAAGGCTTCGTGCTCCTAACGCGTCGGTCCCCCTGGTGATGTGGAGGCCAGGGGCGAGGGCCATGTGCGCGATGGTGGAGCTGAAGAGTCGGTGTCCGGTGGTGAAGATCACGGCGACGGTGAGCGTCTGGATTCTGGATTTTCGGCTGGCGGGGACGCAGCTATGTGAGTATGGCTCTTTGTCGCGTTTGTCGCCCACAGGGGCAAGTAGTTTGGTGGTTAGTGGTAATCAGCCGGTAGGTCGGATGAGAGAGTTGTGGTGGGGCAGGTCGGCATAGAAGCGGCGGGCTTGCGTGATTTAGTAAGCAGTATGTCACAATTTTTGAAGAGGTTTGAAGTGGGCCCGGGGGTGCGTATGCAGGTTCTCCATTGGGGGCATGGGTGCCGGGGCGGGGATTCGGTTGCCAGATCGGGGTGAGTTGTTGCGGCCGTCGGGTGATCCAGAGTCTGTAGGTCCGGGGGTGTCTGTCTGGTGCAGACTGAGGCCGAAAAAGGGGATTCAGTTAAGCTGGACGATAGAGCGAAAGGGGAAGTTTATGTTTGTTTTGAGGGGCCCCTTGGGGCGCATTTAAAGAAGGAGGTAAAAGAAAAGATCTGGCGGGACGAGTATGTGGAAATATTCTCGCTTCTGCCGTTGGAGAAGTTTAATTTGGATAAGGGCAGGAAGGAGGACAGTAAGAAGGAGGAAGAGGAGAAGCGTAGGTGGAGGCTGATTCCACAGACTTTTGTAAACTGGTTACAGGCTTTTGTGATACTCGCGAGTGTGATAGGCGAGAAGTCTCCAGAGAATTGTTCTGGCCTTTTTTGCTATTTGGACGCCATAGGTGAAGCGCATCGAACATATGGAGGGCAAACATGGCTGAGGTATGATGAGCAATTTAGGCAACGTAAAGCGGTTCAGCCAGAGATAAAATGGGATCAGAAAGACATCGGGTTGTGGTTGAAGGTTATGGCTCCTGCCAGGTATGGTCAGTCCTTTCACGGGGCGGGAGGTGGCGGTAGCCAGCAGTCCGGACATGGGAGCAGTACTCTGGGGACCAAGCTGGAAGGAAAAAGCGGGCACTTGTTGGCAATTTAACGACGGACAGTGCAAATATGGGAGTACTTGCAAGTTTAAGCACTGTGCTCCCATTGTAACGGTACCTCCCATGGTTTGTCAAAGTGTTTCAAGAAAGGGAAGGGAAAACCCTCTGTGGGTTCCGGTCAAGGGAGTGAGCCCGGTGAAGCTTCAAGAGATGGCCCCCTTTCTAAGTAGGTACCCGGCTCGGGATAAGGCGCAGATGTTGTTGCAGGGTTTTGAGGATGGTTTTAAGATTCCACCTCCTAGTCATTCGGTTCCTTTTTCGGTTAAGAATTTGCGTTCGGCAATGTTGCACTCGGAGGTTGTTAGTGCGAAATTGGTCGAGTTGGGCATGATGGCAGGCCCATTCCAGAGTTTGCCGTGTTTAGATGTATTTATTTCACCGTTAGGTGTTGTGCCAAAGAAAGAGCCTCACAAGTTTCGTTTGATACAGCATTTGTCGTATCCGAGGGTTTGTCTGGTGAACGACGGTATTGACCGGGATTTGTGTTCGGTGGTTTATACGTCTTTTGATACGGCGGTGCATTGGGTGAGGAGTTACGGAGCGGGAGCGTTGTGGCGAAAACTGACATCGAGTCCGCTTTTCGGTTGTTGCCTGTGCATCCTATCAGTATTCCGTTGCTGGGTTGTTTTTGGTAGGGGTGTTATTACTTAGATAGATGTTTACCGATGGGGTGTGCGATTTCATGTTCATTGTTTGAGACTTTCAGCACATTCTTAGAATGGGTGGTGAGGGATGTGGCCGGAGTGCAGTCAGTCATCCACTACCTTGATGATTTTTTGTTGATTGGGCCCTCAGATTCACGGTTGTGTGTGAATGCGTTGTCGGCCATGTTTTGGGTGTCTGAGCATTTTGGCATGCCTTTGGCGAAGGATAAAACGGAAGGCCCTTGCACTGTCATAAGTTTTTTGGGCATTGTGATTGATTCTGAGAGGATGGAGTGCCGCTTACCGGAGGATAAGCTTTTGCTGCTCAAGCAGGAGGTTGAGAGGATGAAACGAAGGAAGAAAGTAACATTGCATGAACTGCAGTCGTGCTGGGCAGATTAAACTTCGCGTGCAGGATTATGCCCATGGGTAGGATTTTTTGCCGCAGGTTGACGCTGGCTACTGCAGGATTGAAGGCTGCACATCATTTTGTCCGGCTGGGCAAAGAACATAGGGAAGATTTAGTGGTCTGGAGTGATTTTTTATGTAATTATAATGGTCGCTCGCTAATGCAAGGTGAGGTGCTGAGTAATTTTGATTGTGAGATTTACACGACGCGGCGGGTAGTGCTGGTTACGGAGCATATTGTAGGGGTAGATGGAGTGCAGAAGAGTGGCCAAAAGCGTGGAAGGCTTTAGGTTTGACAAAAAATTAACATTGCTTGAATTGTTTCCGATTGTCGTGGCTGTCTTGATTTGGGGTGGCATGTTTGCTAATCAGAGGGTGAGGTTTCATTGTGACAACATGAGCGTTGTTTCTGTTATTAACAGCCTTACAGCCTCCTCCCCTCCGGTAATCAAATTGGTTCGGGTTTTGGTTCTTCGCTGTCTTGAATTGAACGCTTGGATTTCCGCAGTTCATGTGCCAGGGATTCAAAATTCGATCGCTGACGCTTTGTCTCGTTTTCAGTGGGAACGTTTCCGGGAGCTGGCGCCAGGAGCGGAGGCATCCGGTGTGGAATGCCGTTCGCATCTGTGGCAGGTGATTTTGGAAGAGCAGGAGTCTTGATTCGGGAATCGGTGACGAGACAGACATGGTCGTCGTATGAGTCCTCGTGGCAAGTATGGCAAAGCTGGGTGTCGTGTTGGGGAGATATTGAGTCTGAGGAAGAGCGGATATTGGCAGTGCTGTTTCTGGTGGGAAGGGCCGCCTAGGTTGGGTGGTCAGCGACCAAAGTGAGCAAATTTATGGCGGGTTTGGCGTTCGGTTTTAAGTTGCAAGGAGTGTCGGATGTGACAAAGCAGTTTATGGTTAGGCAGGCTTTGCGGGGATTTAGGAGAGGGAATAGGGTTTTGGATACGAGGAGACCTATATCGTTTAGGCAACATTTTGCAGGGTATTTGCGGCTCGGTTTTTGAATTGGCGTTGTTTAGGTTAGCTTATTCTTTGGCTTTTTTTAGAGCATTGCTATTAGGGGAGTTAGTCTCTTTTAGCAAAATTAGGGGTGGAGGGTTGATGGCTTGTGACGTCGAATTCTGGGCGGGGGGCATTGCATTTTGGATAAGGCATTCAAAAACCGATCAGTTGGGGAGGGGCAGGCGTGTCGTTTTGGGGAGTGTGGAGGGGTCGTTAATGTGCCCACAGAGGTGCTTGGAGAATTATTGGCGGTTGTGGCACGGCAGGTCAGGCCCATTGTTGTGTCATTCGGATGGGGCGTTTTTGTCCCGTTTTCAGTTTGTGGCTGTGTTAAAAAAGGGATTGCGGGTGTTGGGCCTTGAGCCAGGAAGATTTGGATCACACTCCTTCAGGATTGGGGCCGCCTCGGAAGCGGATGGTTTAGGTTTGGGCGCGGATGCAATTCGGCGAATTGGCAGGTGGAGCTCCAATCGTTATTTAACTTATGTTCGTCGTTAATGAGGTTGTTATATGAGGTGATGTTTACCTTTTTCGTATTGTTTTCTTTTCCTCTATACGTTTCTTATGATATGTGTTTCAGGTGGCGTCCCTCGGCTGGCATGGATCCTTGGACACTCGTTTGTACACTGGGGGGCGTTGCGGGCGGACGCGAGGCCGGATGGTCGTCAGCTCGGTTTCATGCGAGAACAGGTGGTAATTAGGTGGTTGGGTTTTAGGGGGATGTCATGGAGCCGTTTGTTGCCTGAATTTTCCAGGGCTTCGCGTTTAGATAAGTCTCCGGACATTTTGGTCATTCATGTGGGTGGGAATGATCTGGGTGTTCGACCGGTTCGTGAGTTAATTAAGGATATTTGTTTTGACTTGCTGAGGTTGTGGACATCTTTTCCGGGGGTTTTCATAATATGGTCAGATATTGTTCCAAGAAAAAGATGGAGGCAGGCCAGGTCCTTGAAGGGACTTAATAGGGCCAGGGTAAAACTTAATAGAGCAGTGGCTAGTTTTGTGTCACGGAACGGGGGCGCGGGTGTGAGGCATTTTGAGTTGGAATCTGGGGTTGGCAATTTTTGGTTGGAGGATGGAGTCCATCTTAATGCGATAGGTATTGATTTGTGGGCGTTGGCGATTCAGGAGGGGATTGAACGAGCTTTGGTGTCGTTGGGGCACTCTCGAGCCTGAGGTGGTCAGGGCTGTTCGTGGTTGGCGGGGGTGGGGTTCTTGGAGTTGGTGACGATTGGTCGGGGGAAGGAATTTCTAAGAAAATTCCAGGGACTTTAAATTATGTGGGGTTGATCTGGCATTGGTTTTGGGGGCTCTGGACGGGGTTCTTACTCCGGGAGCCTTGGTGGTTAGTCCTCCCTGAACGGGAGGTACGGTGCCCTTGAGCTGGTGTGTACGGCTGAGGGTAAAATGGTGTTTGTTTTTATGGCCGGTTGCCAATGTTATGCCAGATTTTTTAGCTCCAAGAACCCCCCTCATAATTTTATATACCGAATGGTATTTTGGATTATTGTTATATGTTATTTTGTTAATAAAATGGCCGCTGTGGCCAAAATTATCCAAATAAGTAAGTGTCGCGTCTTTATTGAGGGGTTATTTACTTTTTGGGGGTGGCAGAGCCCAAATTGTTATACAAGAAGAACCGCACTCACCATATGCAGTCAAGAAGGGGCCGGAATAGGGCAAAGCTAGTGGAGGCCCTCCACATGACTGCACTTGGTGGTGGGGGCTTTTCCAGTTGAGTAGCAGGGGGAGGAGGTGAGTTGTGGCGGGGGAGTGGGAGGTGACTGATGTATGGGAAAAAAAGTGCGGGAAAAGGCACCATTACAGTTTTGGAAGCGCAGGAGACAGACCCACAATCCCTCCCTTGGTGGATTAAGCCCATGAGAAGTTGGTTTTTCCTGTGATGTATTGTTTAGGAATAGACAGATATTTATAGAGGCGTATGTCTGTATGTATGTATATGTATATATATGTTTATATATGGATACATATAAAAAAAAAAGAAAAGGGGGAGAGCGCAGCAGAAAATTGTGGCTTGAACGCAAGGTGGGCTGTGTAATGTAGTTATGTAGGAGCAGGCCAGGGGAATCAGTGTGGCATGAGTTATACTTACATATTAATTGTATCGTCACAGTGGCAGTTGGCGGGGTGGGGTTCTTGGAGTTGGTGACGATTGGTCGGGGGAAGGAATTTCTAAGAAAATTCCAGGGACTTTAAATTATGTGGGGGTTGATCTGGCATTGGTTTTGGGGGCTCTGGACGGGGTTCTTAGTCCGGGAGCCTTGGTGGTTAGTCCTCCCTGAACGGGAGGTACGGTGCCCTTGAGCTGGGGTGTACGGCTGAGGGTAAAATGGTGTTTGTTTTTATGGCCGGTTGCCAATGTTATGCCAGATTTTTTAGCTTCAAGAACCCCCCCTCATAATTTTATATACCGAATGGTAATTTTGATTATTCTTATATGTTATTTTGCTAATAAAATGGCCGCTGTGGCCAAAATTATCCAAATAAGTAAGTGTTGCGTCTTTATTGAGGGGTTATTTACTTTTTGGGAGTGGCAGAGCCTAAATTGTTATACAAGAAGAACCGCACTCACCATATGCGGTCATGATTGTCATTAAGCCAACATCAAAAAGTATCAGATTCATATTTGTACGACGAAGTTAAAGTCTTTTATCAAATAATAAGATTAATACAGGCATTTACCTCCAAAGCTATAAGATATATAGTAGATACGCATCTATGTTCAGATAGTAAAGATAGATTAGAAGCGTGCATTTAGAAGCGCAGTTTAAAACAAACCATGTAAACCTGAAGAGCATATTGTTATAAAGATAAAATATCTATAGTATAAGCGCTTACAGGGAGGTTTTCAAAGACAGAACTGACAACAGGAAGGAAATTTAATGTGTACAAAAGCGCGCCTGACGAAATTATAGTCTATATGATTTATACTGACACCTACCCCAAAGGTATTATTGATTTATGGTGCTTACATAAAAATAGTAAGAATAAACAAGGGATGCATATGTGCGAAATCAATTTTGGGACAAACTATGAATGGGTATGATATCCACAGTATATAAATGCCTCAAGAGGATTTTTCAAGAGTTGGCATGGAACTGACACCAGAAAAAAAGTTTCTTCTACAACCTCAAAAACTGGTCCAATATGTTTACTCATACTTTCAAGTAACACACAAGAGGTAAAAAAAGACCGTTAAGTACCAAGCGTTCACTTTGGCATAATGCCAGACAGTATTAAATTGTATAGATATTTAGCTTTGCCAAAATGCAGACGTGTGTCCCACATAGTAGCTGCACATAATAGTGCACAACTGTTTGATTGACTACTTGAAAAGAAAAAGGGGACTCATTTGGGCCTATATTACCATATGTATTTTGTTCAACCTTGAGGCACATAGTGGTCAATAATACAAGATAGAGATGGGGAAAAAAAAATGATAACAAATATGATGATACAGATGAGCGTCTTTGCCTTTTTTAGGGTCGAGTCGGGTTTCGGACCACTCGACTTTCACAAAAGTCGAGAAGAACGAAATCGTCCGACTATCGGCAAAAGTCGAAGGTCCGACTGAAACGTTAATGGGGAAGCAAAGTCGGCAGGGAGTGGAGGACAGTAAACACACCTACAGTGCCCATTTCAATGGCAACAACATCAATTCTTATTACTTAAGCTTGTCAACCTTAATTTACTTTATAATAATAGTAACGCATTGAAAACTGGGGGTTATTTGGCTAAAGTTGTGAGGGGGGCAGGGCTGGCTCCACGTTTTCATGGGCCCCAGGCCAAAGAGTCTCAGTGGGCCCCTTTAACACATAGCACAATTCATGATGCTCCGATACGGCACAGAAATATAGGTATAGTACAATGACAAAAACTTCACTTCTTACATTACATGACTGATATCTTTTTTAAATTCTACAATAGCTCAAAAACCGGACAGTATATTCATCCATACAGTATTATGGCCACCACATAGTGCGCCATACAGAATATTGAGCCCCATATATTGCTCCATACATAATTGGTCCCATATAATGTTCCATACAGTATATGATGAGTTCCACATAATGCTACAGTATATGATGGTCCCCATATAATGTGCCATACAGTATCGGACAGTCCCCATAGAGTATAATGAGCCCCGCATATTGCTCCATACAGTATAATGAGTCGCATGTAAAGCTCCATACAGTATATGATGGGCCCCATACAGAATGGGCTCCATATAATGCTCCATACAGAATAGGCCCCATATGTGCTCCATATGATGCTCCATACCCTATATGATGCCCCTTAAATAATGAACCCCATATGATGCTCTAGTATATGATGGACACCATGGATGATGCTCCAGTGTATGATAGGCCTATATAATGCTCCATATATATTGGGCCCCATATGATGCTCCAGTATATGATGGGCCCCATGGATGATGCTCCAGTGTATGATGGGCCTATATAATGCTCCATATATAATGGGCCCCATATGATGCTCCAGTGTATAATGGGCCCCGTATATGATGCTCCAGTGTATGTTGGGCCCCATTTATAATGCTCCAGTGTATGATGGGCCCCATATATAATGCTACAGTTTATAATGGGCCCTCTCTATGATGCTCAAGTGTATGATTGGCCCCATATATAATTCTCCAGTGTATAATGCTCCCCATATATTGCTCCAAACCTTTAAAAAAAATGAAATACTACCATCCGAACTATTTCTTTGATTGATGGGGCTGTCAAGAACGAGGAACCCATGTGCATTCTGTCGATTGACGCAGAAAAGGCTTTCGACAGGGTGCACTGTGATTTTATATTTCAAACGTTAGAAGGAATTGGCTTAAAAGAAACTATGCTCCGTAGAATTTCTGCCCTGTACTCATCTCCCAGTGCTCAAGTTAAAATTAATAGTGCACTTTCAAACACATTTTTAATTTGGAACGGCACGAGGCAAGGCTGTCCTCTTTCACCCTTGCTTTATATACTCACTATGGAACATCTAGCAACCGCGATATGGAATAATCCCTCCATTAGAGTCATAAAAGTTCAATCAGAAGAGCACAAAGTGGCACTTTTTGCAAATGATGTCCTATTGTATGTCTCTTCCCCAACTATAAGTCTCCCAAATATTATCTCAGAATTACATAGATTTGGTCGTCTGAGCAGTTTTCAAAATTAATAGCCGCAAATCCGAGATTCTCAATATCTCAATCCAACCAAGTGATGTGGATAGCTTGGCAGCTTCATTTCCCTTTAAGTGGTGTTCAGATTCTCTTACCTATCTAGGAATAAAAATCACTGCCAAAGTATCTAATTTTTATGAAGCAAACTTTAAGACAGCTTTACATAAAGCGGAGTTAGACTTGGCATAAACTAACTTTATCTTGGTTTGGAAGAGTGAGCGCTATTAAAATGGATCTATTACCCCGTCTCCTATATTATTTCCAAACAATCCCCTTGTATTTACCTGTCTCCTTTTTCTCACGTCTTAAAAAAGCGATTACTCGTTTAATTTGGTCACAAAACGAGCACATATTTCATACTTTTTGTTAAGTAGATTGAAGCAAGAAGGGGGAATAGGTCTGCCAGATTTTGCTATGGGCAGCACGGTGGCTCAGTGGATAGCACTGCAGCCTTGCTGGAGTCCTGGGTTCGTATCCCACCAATGACAACATCTGCAAGGAGTTTGTATGTTCTCCCCGTGTTTGCGTGGGTTTCCTCCAGGTACTCCGGTTTCCTCCCACACTCCAAAAACATACAGATAGGGAATCTAGATTGTGAGCCCCATCGGGGACAGCGATGATAATGTGTGCAAACTGTTAAACGCTGCGGAATATGTTAGCGCTATATAAAAATAAAGATTGTTATTATTATTGCTATGTATCGTCAAGCAGCAATTGGTACATGTATTTTAGATCTGTTTCATAATAAAAACAACAAAAAATGGGTTACATTAGAAAATGATCTTAATGGACGTGACTCCCGTATAGTTATTTGGTCCCCGACGGAAGAACGGGATATACCTTTACCCTTCCTCACCAAAAGCATGATATCATTTATCAAAAGAGGGAGTCGAGAGCTGGGAGTCTCTTCGTCTCCTGGCCCCCTAACTCCTATATATGACAATCCATCCTTTCCTGCAGGATTAAAAAGAGACACTAATCTACCTAAAAATAGAGCTTCATGCCCCATAGTCCATGATTATGTTACAAGGACAGGGATGAGGCCTCTCCAAAACATTTTTCGGGACAAGGAGCCGCCAACAGGTGCATGGTTCTTTTATGAATAGTGTTGAGCGATACGATACTGCAAATATCGGGTATCGGCCGATATTAGCTGTATCGGGCTTTCGATTCCGAGTACCGATATTTTCGTCATATCGGATACCGGAATCGGATTTGTCACTGTCACTGTGAGTGTCCGTCGGTCGGGTCTGTCAGGAGTCAGCGGCACTTACCTGGCAGAAGATCTCCGGCGGTCACGTCCTGGACTGCTTGATGGCCGCCATTATCTTCTCCCTGGCGGTCACATGCAGTTTTTTCGCGATAACTGCAGTGACTGCTGGGTAATCCCGGCCGTAAAGCAGTCAGTCCGATGACGTCACAGCCGGGGAAGCAGGTAATCAGCTGTGCTGCGCCGGGATGACAGCCTCTGCCTGCCTGCCTGCCTCTGATGTCATTCTGATGTAGCAGAGCTGGATCGTCGTGGGACATTCGTTACTATGGACTGCGTCGGACAGGTGGTATACTGCTGTTTTTTTTTTTTCATTTTTTTACAGGAGATCGATGGCGTCGCAGGATGAGACTGGAATAAAAGTAATGAAAACTGTGTTGTTTTTTTTATTAAATTAAAAAACTTTTTATGAACATTCACCCGTCCGGGTACATCAACAATTTAACTATTTACATACAGGGACCCTGTCCGGGTTATTTATAATTCTTTGGCAGGGGTGTTCCAGGTACCACCTGGTACTCTTCTGATGCTTGCCAAACATCCGAGACACCAAGGACCACCAGGACCTGATGACGTCGTGTGGCCTGTACAGTCAAGTCGTGACCCGCTATCTGTGTCTGTGTGGCCACCTGTTTCATCTCCCTCCGGGTCTGGAGCCCTATGTCCCGGACTGAACGAACCCCAGGGGGCCTAACAGGCGCCGGGTACGGGCCAGATATCATTATCATGTCCATAGCTGGGCTGCTGAGGAGACCACTGAGGGAGGCTGGGGAGATTTACGGCGTGGGGTGGGCACTTGTGCAGAGGCCTGGATGTGGGAGGCTGAAGGCTCCGAGGGTCTCACAGGTTCCTGACACTCTGGGGACCAGGGGTCGCACCTGGTGACATTTAGGGCATACCATCCATTGTAACCCCAGTGTCGGGTGTAAGTTACCAAGTCTCCTGGCAACAGGTCCCTCCCCGGGTGTCCTTCTGGGAGGTGAGTCTCCACGTCCCGCCGGGTCACAAACACTTCTAAATAAAGTCCAGGCTCCTGGATGAAGCCCCAACCACCTTTCAATTTAAAGCTCCGTACTGCACCCTTACGCCGCGGCTCCATCAGGGTTCCTTTATCTTTTCTCATCCGGTCCTTATCTGCCCGGTCCTTCTCGATGTGACGTTGGCGAAGCTTCTGGGATTCGCGCTGCTCCCTTTGTCGCTCGGCTTCTCTCTCCCAACGTCTCCACTCTTCCTCCTGACGCCGGTTGTAATTCTCCTCCACCAGCATCTCCATGTCTCCACCATCAAACTGCAGCTTACGATGTCCGGTTTGCGGCAGCTCTCCTGGCGCCCGACAGTCCTGGCGGCGCTCACCTGCGGAGGAAGCAGCCGGCTCTGGAACAGATGACAGTCGGGGCTCCGGTACAGACAGGTAGACCTCTGGTGCCTGCGCGGCCTCCTCCATGAGGACGGGTGTCGCTTCTTCTGTCTCAGCGACGGGGGCAGACAGCGGGATCTGGGGTGCTGCCGGTGCAGCGTTTTTTGCAGGAACGGGTGCCTCCACTGCGACAACGTCAACCGGATCACATTGCAAGGGCTGGGATGCCCGCACGGACTCCTCTACTAGAACGGGTGCCTCACCATCCGGTACAGACACTTCAGGTAAGAGGGATTGGCGCCGCTCCAAGTTTAGTTTTAGGGCACGCCAGCTGGCTTCCATCCTGGCGACCTCCTCCCGGTGCCGGGCCAGGCCTCTTAGGGTATCCTCCGCTTCTTGCAGCGTAGGAGGGTTTCCAGGCCGGGTGCCCAACGGTGGTTCCGTGGCGATCGGGTCGCTTCCGTGGGGGGAGAGCTCTGACTGCTCCATCCCTTCACACTTCTGCTCGTGTCCATTAGCCATCTCTGCCAAGTCACATGTGTCATTAGCATCTGGAAAGGGCCCCTCTTTTGCAGTGAGGCGGGACCTTCGTGTTAGTTTCCGCACACTGAGGAGGATGAGGAGGCGGAACTCAAGAGCTGTGGGGCACGATCTTACATTGCAGTACCATTTAGAGTGGTCGGCCATCGTTTTCGCGCCACTGAGTGAGTGTACACCCACGAAGAGCACGCCCTTCTTCTTCACCAGTGCCTCGTCGTGACGCAGATATGGCGGAAAAATGGCAAATACATTCTCTGATGATTTTAGCAATTCTCAAGCACAAAACCAGTTCAATTCAGGCACACAGGACTCGCTTATAGCGAGCTACAGAATCCTGTTCGTGGCGCCCAAGTTGAGTCGCACAGAGCCAGAGTTTTTGGGGGTACTCGGCACCAAGCCCGTCGACTTCTATGGGGTATGTCACGGCTTTACCCGGCAATTGAATCAGAGTCTATTTTACTATGTAGAAGTGTATAAACTATAAATATATGTATATATATATATATGTCACAATGACATGTATATATATATATATATATATGTATTCTATGTGTGTATATTTTGTGTTTACAACGAAAGAAAGTGTTTTTTTAGTTGCGATATTTTGTTCCCATAGACTTACATTGGACTTCCGGTATCGGAATCGGATATCGACGATATTTAGTGATATCGGTGATACCATTCCGATCCGATATTTTTTAGATATCGAGCAGTATCGCTCAACACTATTTATGAACAAATAGTTTTATTATTAAATTAGCCAAACAATCCGATCCATACAGAATATTATCTCAGTTTGAGACTCTGTTTATCAACAAACTCTATAGATCACACGATCTCTTTATTATACAAAACCTTCCAAGAAGGGCAGACCCCATCGAGAGATTTCCCAGCATTTTTTTTCAAAATGGGAGATTGATTTGGGTAGACCCTTATCAGTTGAAGAAAGAACAAAGATTCGCTTATGCACATTCAGGTCATCGCAGGAGTGGAGCTACAAAATCTTGTCAAGGTGATACAGATGCCCATCAGATTTAAACGTAATTTATCCAACAACACCGGATACGTGCTGGAGATGCTTAAAAGATAGAGTTTCATTTGTACACATTTGGTTGCACTGCCCACTCATACAGAAACTCTGGTTAGCATCCTTTGATCTCTGCAACAAGCTGTCTCTAACCAAAATTACACCCACAATGGAGGTGGCCTTGCTGTCCTTGTGTAGCTCCTCGATTTCTAGATTTAAGAAAGGTCTTCTTAGACATATTCTCACTGCTACCAGGAATGTGATTACTAGATTTTGGAAACAGGAAAAGGTTCCCTTACATTCTGATTTGGTGATGGAACTCAACGACATATATGGAATGGAACAGCTGATAGGACAACTGAATGGTACCACAGGAAAGGTGTATAACACTTGGGCCCCCTGGGTTATGTTTAGAGAATCATTAGTATTGGACTCTTGGTTGATAGACACATAGATGATGGGTCATATGAGTTTACCTACTGGATGGAGCCACATTTCCTACCCCACTCCTTAAAATCCTCCCCCTACCCCCTTTTTTTTTACTTTTCCCTTCTTTCCCCCTTGTTTCTTCTCTATCTTCTTTTCTTTTGTAGACCTAGAGTCTTAATCTAGGTACCTTCTTCTTTCAAATTTATAAACAAGGTAATACTAATGTTAATTGCCTACAGGAGCAAACACCTCAGGCGCTCATCCAACATTTGTTTTATATGTATGACTTTCTGGGGAAAAGTTATAGTTGCTATATAATTTTTTTTTGCATGTGATAGTAGAAGAGGTATGTTCTTTTCTCTTCCTGTTATTAATGATTGATGTATATAAATACCTAAATAAACTTGATTTACCCAAAAAAATGAAATACCTCTCCTGGCTGGGCACTGCTCTACTCTGGACTCCTCAGCGTCGCCATCTTCCAGCTATGCACTGTGACTGTTCAGGCAGAGGGCGCACAGACGTGTCATCATTGCGCTCTCTGACCTGAATGTCACTGACAGGAAACGTGGAAGACGTCACAGCGGTGGAGCAGGGAGAGATAAGTATTGCAAGTGCTGGGGCCCTGAGCAAGCCCTGGCACAGGGCCCCTCATAGTACTCCAGTGTATCTGATGGCGAGTGGACCCCCCCACCATCAGAGACACCGTCGTACTATGAGGGGCCCTGTGCCTGTGCCGTCGCCCACGAGTGGGCCCCCCCACCTGCTCAGGGCACCGGCACTTGCCCTGGTGCACCTGGTGATGATGCTGGCCCTGGGGGGAGTACAGCCCAGTTACGGAGGTGCAAAAACTGGCATATGTTGAGGTGTAGGCTGGACGTTCAGCAGCTGCAAATGGAGGAATTGGAGAAGTCGGAGGAAGAGGAGGACAAAGCGAGCCATTTTGCTGGCAACCTATGTGTCATCAGGGGAAGGTGGTACAAAATCCTTTGAAACCCAGGCATGGTTCATTTTAATGAAGGTGAGATCATCAACATTTTGGGTCGACAGCTGGGTCCTTCTTTCTGTCAGGATTGATCCAGCAGCTCTAACGACTCTTTCTGATAGCACACTACCAGCAGGGCAAGCGAGCTCCTGTAAGGCATAGTGTGCCAATTCAGGCCAGGTGTCCAGTTCACAGGCCCAGTAGTCAAAGGGGAATGAACTGTGAGGGAGAATATCGATAGGGGAGGAGAGGTAACTTTGAACCATAGTTGACAACTGCTGTCTCCTGTCTGTTGCAATCAATTCAGTATTAACAGTCGTGTGAGCGTTGCTCAAGAAATCAGTCCACAACATGATCATGAAACCCCTGTCTCCAATGCCACTTCGGCTGTGTGCATCACGAACACCTCTTCCATTTGGCCTAGTACGGCTCGTGGTAGAACCTGCACCGCTGCTGTGTGCTGGGAATGCCTCTAACAAACGGTTTACCAGAGTTGCTTGTTTATTCGCCAATATTAGCTCTAGGTTCTCCTGTGGCATGATGTTCTGTAATTTGCCTTTATAGCGTGGATCGAGGATGCTGGCCAACCAGTAGTTGTCATACTTCATAATTTTGGCAATGCGGGGGTCCCTTTTTAGGAACTGCAAGACATAATAACACATGTGAGCCAATGTTCCAGGTGTCAATGATGCACTGCCAGTGGTGGGTGGAGGAGCACTTTCTGCCAAATCCACATCCCTCCAGTCACGCACAAACCCTGTACCTGACCTAGGCAAGCCAACATTTTCTCTTGCTACCTCCTCCCCAAAATAATCATCCCCCTCCTCCACCTCCTCTTCCTCTTCTTCCTTCACCTCGTCCAGGACAGTTCCCTGAGCAGACAATGCCTGACTTTCATCAAGGCTTCCCTCCTCCTCTTCCTCCTCCGCTGCAGACACCTGATCCTTAATGTGCATCAAAGTTTGCATGAGCAGACGCATAAGTGAGATGCTCATGCTTATGATGGCGTCGTCTGCGCTTACCAGCCGTGTGCATTCCTCAAAACACTGAAGGACTTTACAGAGGTCTTTCAGCTTTGACCACTGCACACCCAACAAATCGATGTCTGCCCTCAAACTGCCTGCCCGTGTATCCTCCCACAAATGCATTACAGCCTGCCTCTGTTCGCACAGCCTCTCAACCACGTGCATGGTGGAGTTCCACCTTGCTGCAACGTCTATAATTAGGCGGTGCTTGGGGAGGTGGAGCGATCGCTGCAGCCTCTGCATACGACTGGAGTCTACGGGCGAGCGACTGATGTGCGAGCACAGTCTTCGCACCTTATGCAGCAGGGCTGTTAACTCCGGATAATTATTTAGGAAGCACTGCACCACCAGGTTCAAGGTGTGAGCCAGGCAAGGTATGTGTCTGAGTTTTGCCAGGGCTATGGCCGCAACAAAATTACGGCCATTATCACTGACTACCTTGCTTGGCTCAAGTTGTAGACTGCCCAGCCATGACTCAGTTTCTCGCTGCAAGTAGTCGGCCAGTACCTCCGCTGTGTGTCTGTTGTCGCCCAAAGACATCATTCTTAAAACAGCCTGCTGACGCTTACCACTAGCTGATCGATAGTGGGACACCTCATGTGCAGCACTGGCACCTGCGAATGGAGTGCTCATGCCACTGCGCTCTTTCGACGTGCTTTCACTTCTGGAGGAGGAGGAGGGCCAAACGCCTACAGCCAGCTGTTGCCTATACCATGGGCTAGGCAGTACTGTCCCACTGCCGCTGTCCCCTGTGGACCCTGCAACCACCATATTAATCCAGTGCGCAGTGATGGACACGTAACAGCCCTGGCCATGCCTACTGGTCCATGCATCTGTTGTGAGGTGCACCTTTCCACTCACTGATTGTTTGAGTGCATGGACAATGCTGTCTTTCACATGCAAGTGGAGGGCAGGGATGGCTTTTCTAGAAAAGAAGTGGCGACTGGGTAGGTCATAGCGTGGGACAGGGTAGGCCATGAGCTCTTGGAACGTTGCGCTTTCAACCAAACGGAAGGGCATCATCTCTAATGAGATCAGTTTGGCAATGTAGGCATTCAAAGCCAGTATATGCAGATGAGAGGATGAGTACTTTCTTGTCCTACTCAGAGTGTCTGCTAGGGTGAGCTGGACTTGAGAGCTGCATATGGGGGAACTAGCGGTGGACATGGCGGACTGAGAGGGGGTTGGTAATGGTGATGGTGGTTGTGATGTTGGTGGTGGTGATGGCCTAAATTCAGCCTTTCTGTGCATAAATATTGTGACTCCCTGACTGCTTTGGCCTTGCGACACCTCAACATTTCTTGCTGGTGGTGTGCTAACCGGTGGGCTTACAGTGGGGGAAGCGATGTAGCGTTGCTGACTACCTTCAGTCGGAGCAGGTGCATATATGCTACCTGAGGTTTTGTAGTCCGTCCAGGCTTGCAAGTGCATAGTGTTTAATTGTCTAAGCATGCAACTGGTATTCAAATTTCGGAGATTTTAACCTCGTCTAAAGGTCCTTCCGCACATCTTACAGATTATCATTGCCACATCAATAGGATTTGGTCAAAAAAGTGCCACACTGCATTCTTAATACTATGGGATAACTTTTCAGGGCTTGCACGCTGTGCTAATTTGACCGTCTGGACAAGCTGTCCTGCAACTCTTTTTGTTTTTTTAACTTGTTTTTGGACTGCTACGGGCCTGCTAGATAACCGCAGCTGCGCTGTCGATGCCTGTTGCGGATCCTCCTCCTCTTCTGAGCTATTCTCTGAGCATATATTTGAGGAGCCACACATAGATGCTCTCAGGCTCAGTATGGATTAGACCAGAAAATAAAAAGCAGAAAAAGGGTACTGTATCCGAAGATACCAGGTGTATATAGTATAGGGGAAAATTGTAAATCTCCGTATATATTTGCGTAGTCACAGACAGACTCTCTCAGGCTTAGTATGGATTAGACCAGAATATAAAAAGCAGAAAAAGGGTACGGTATCACAAGATACCAGGTGTATATAGTATAGGGAAAATTGTAAATCTCCGTATATATTTCCGAAGTCACACACAGATAGTCAGCATGTATTTGTCCGTGATACCAGCCGGTACACGGTAGTGTGTGAGTAGCGTACAGCTCTATACGGTGTGGGAAAAAAATGAACGCTCGGTAACTGTGCAGAAAAAAAGAATAAAAGTATTAGTGCTGTGTAAAAAGCAGTCTGCACAGCAGTGTACACACAGCAATACAGCTAGCAGGCAGCCTATTAACCAGCACTGCTGCACACAAGAAAATCCTCCCCTGTCACTGCACACTAACTGTACAGCACAATTGCTATCAGCACAAGCACATAATAATTTCTCTTTCCAGTCCTAACTCTCTCCTTACTGATAAACAGCGTCAGCAAAATTCCCCCACTGTTAAGATCGGCAGAAGTAAAATGGGGGTCGGCTGTCAGGGCTTTTATAGCCACTGTGAGGCCACACAAAGCAAGCCAATCACTGCAATGCCCTTCTCTAACATGGTGGTGGCCGCTGCGCATGTCATCTCGTTGCCCACAGTGTACGTCCCTGTTCATTGGCTGAGAAAAGGCTTCTGCAAGTATTCTGGGAAAACCGACTTTGGCGCTCGGGTCGACGACCGCATGGCCGACTTTGCGCTATGGTCGGGTTTCGCTCGGCGAAACTCGACTTTAGCGAAAGTCGGCGATTTTTGAATCTGACCGACCTGTTTCGCTCAACTCTATTGATGACATGTTAACATATAAACACCTGCCCTCACTAGATGTTTTCAAATGGTATTAGCATGGTCTATAAATAGCATGCATACATGTATCTCAAATGTCATAGCATATTTATAATGAAAAGAGGACTAGATATATAGTGACAATGAATGAAATGAAACACAGTTTCATAAGAGCCACCTAATTAGAGCTGAAAGAAAAAAAAACATGAATTAAAAAACAACTTTAGAAAAATTGTGCTAAAAGTCCATCAGGAATGGTTGAGAGATGATTCCACCTTCCAAATATACAGAACTCATTCGTTCTTCAAATGTGTAAGAGTGAAGCAACTGGATCTAAAGAAAAAGAAAAGAAGAGAAAGAAAAAAATCAATATACACCGAACTCTTGCACACAGGTCAACAATAGGAAGAAACACAGTTTAGACCACTTTGTAAAAACCAGTGTACAATAGTTCTTCATTCAGGCCAGCTGGGGCTTGGCTCTTGAGATGATAAATCCACCTGGCCTCTCGCCTCAAAAGTTCTTCTTTAACTCTACCACCCCTAATGTTAATTTTTACTCCTCCAAGGCCCTTGTGGTTACTATTATGAAAGTCCAAAAAGTGGGCTGCTACCGACGAGATTTGCTTGCCCTTACTTTTGTCACTTTTGGCCATAGCTATATCTGATAGGTGCTGCTGCACTCTCCTACGCAATTCTTGAGTAGTCTGTCCCACATATAGCTTGTTACACTCACAGATCAATACATACACCAAATTGCGCGATCAGCAATTGAAAAATGCCTTAGATATAATCTGTGTGGGTAAGTGGGGCACAGAAAAAGTACACGTTGAGACCATCAAGGGGCACACGGAGCAACTGCCACACAGAAAAGTCCCTTTACTTTGATTGCCATACTGTACTTTAGACATGGGACGTCTAAAGTGACTGTTTGTGAGGAGGTCCTTCAGGTTCATGGCCCTCCTTGCTACCAATCTAGGTCTATCTGTGATGAAGGATCTCAATTTAGGCTCACTTTGAAGAATATCCCAATTATTCTCTAGGATGCGGTAGATATCTCTCCATTGGTTATTACATTTCGTAATTAGGTTAGGCATATTAGATTTTATTCTCACTCGAGGTTTCAAGAACTCCTCTCGTGTACAGTTTCTTGAGTGTTCAAAGGCTTTAGATATAATGTTCCGTGGATATCCTCGCTTCAAAAGAGGTCCGTAAGTAGGCGGTATTCCCTCTGAAAGTCTTCCACACGGGTACAGTTCCTCCTTACTCGTAGAAATTGTCCTTTAGGTATGCCATTCCGTAGATGAACAGGATGAAAACTTGTGTAGTGCAAGAAATAATTGTGGCAGTGCTCTTCCGATGCAGGGTGGTGGTGATCCTCTTGTCATGCATCATGATCGTGAGGTCAAAAAAATTGACCAAACTGGTGGAAAAACAAGAAGTCAGATGGATATTACAACAATTAGTATTAAGATCCTCAATAAAATCCTCCAGTTCAACCCTTGTCCCTGTCCACACAATCAAAATATTGTCTATAAAACGATACCATTTATACACAAGATTTTTAAAGGCTGCTTTTTTTCGTACATGAGTCTCCTCCCACCAACCGATGTATAAATTTGCGTAGGAGGGTGCACACCTTGCACCCATAGCGGTGCCTGAAACTTGCTTATAAAAAACTCTGTCAAAAACAAAATAGTTTTTTTCAAGCACCATTCTCAGTAGATCCAGAATGAAGGTGTCATGCCCCATGTTACCTGTTGTGAATGAGTCCAAGAAATATGCCACAGCCGAGATGCCAACATCATGCATAATATTAGTGTAAAGGTCTTCTACATCGAAAGTTGCCAAAATGACTTCTCCAGGTAGTTTCAGACATTGTATCAAAATGTGACGAATCACGTATGTACGAGTCCAATCTTTGGACTAGCGGTTGTAGGAAGAAATCAACATAAATACATGATCTTTCGTATAAACCCCCAATCCCCGATAGAATTGGTCTCCCTGGTAGCTTTTGTAAAGATTTGTGAACTTTTGTCAACATGTAAAATGTTGGTACTTTCGGATCTTTTACCGTTAAAATGTCAACCTCTTTTTTGTCAATGATGCCATGAGAGTGGGCTCTTGATAACAATCTATCCAATTGTAGCTTAAAGGTCTC
>JARQOD010004303.1:0-56068 GCA_033576555.1 Oophaga sylvatica | reverse complement strand
AGCAGACACAAAACCTCTCAAATAAGTCTCCAAGGTCTGGTTTGTTCTCTCGGTTTGTCCATTGGTCTGAGGATGAAATGCAGAGGAGAAAGCAACTGAACACCAAGTTTAGAACAAAATGTCCTCCAAAATCTGGAAACAAACTGGACTCCTCTGTCAGACACAATGTTCTCCGGAATGCCATGTAACCGAACCACATGCTGAAAGAACAAAGGCACCAACTCAGAGGAGGAAGGCAACTTAGGTAATGGCACAACATGTATCATCTTGGAAAACCTATCATAGATTACCCAGATAACGGTCATTCTCTGAGAGACAGGAAGGTCAGAAATAAAATCCATAGAAATATGGGTCCATGGCCTCTTGGGTACAGGTAATGGCACTAACAAACCACTAGAACAAGAGCAAGGCATGGAACGAGAGCAAGTCTTACAGGACTGCACAAAGTCCCTGATTTCACGAGACAAAGTAGGCCACCAAAAGGAGTGACTCACCAAGTCTCTGGTACCAAAAATCCCGGGATGACCAGCCAACGCGGAGCAATGAATCTTAGACATCACACTCTTTTTCCACTGGTCTGGAACAAACAACTTCCCAACAGGGCAGCGCTCAGGTTTATCCTCCTGACACCCTTCCAGAGCCAGTCTCAAATTGGGCGAGATGGCGGAAAGAACTACACCCTCTTTCAAAATAGCAGTAGGATCAATTAACTCAGGAGAGTCAGCAAAGAAACTCCTCGAGAGGGCATCCGCCTTACATTCTTAGTGCCAGGAAGAAAAGAAACCACAAAATTAAAACGTGTGAAAAACAAGGCCCATCTGGCCTGTCTAGGATTAAGTCGCTTGGCTGCTTCGAGATAAACCAGGTTCTTATGGTCCGTGAGGACCACCACCTGATGTTTGGCTCCTTCCAGCCAATGTCTCCACTCTTCAAAGGCCCACTTCATGGCCAATAACTCCCGATTACCCACGTCATAATTACGTTCAGTTGGAGAAAACTTGAGAGAAAAAGGCACAAGGGTTACTCTTAGAGGTCTCTGGATCCCTTTGGGACAAAACGGCACCTGCCCCAATCTCAGAGGCATCAATCTCCACCTGAAACGGCAGAGAAACATCAGGCTGCTGTAGAACAGGAGCAGAAATGAATCTCTGCTTAAGTTCCTGAAACGCAGAAACTGCCTCAAGAGGCCAATTCACTACATCAGAATCCTTTTTGGTCAAATCAGTCAATGGTTTAACCCCTTCACCCCCAAGGGTGGTTTGCACGTTAATGACCGGGCCAATTTTTACATTTCTGACCACTGTCTCTTTATGAGGTTATAACTCTGGAACGCTTGAACGGAATATTCGCGATTCTGAGATTGTTTTCTCGTGACATATTGTACTTCACGTTAGAAGTAAAATTTCTTCGATATAACTTGCGTTTATTTTTGAAAAAAACGCAAATATGGCGAAAATTTTTAAAATTTTGCAATTTTCAAACTTTGAATTTTTATTCCCTTAAAACAGAGAAATATATCACACAAAATAGTTAAGAAATAACATTTTCCACATGTCTACTTTACATCAGCACAATTTTGGAACCAAAATTTTTTTTTGCTAGGAAGTTATAAGGGTTTAAATTTGACCAGCGATTTCTCATTTTTACAACAAAATTTACAAAGCCATTTTTTTTAGGGACCACCTCACATTTGAAGTCACTTTGAGGGGTCTATATGGCAGAAAATACCCAAAAGTGACACCATTCTAAAAACTGCACACCTCAAGGTACGCAAAACCACATTCAAGAAGTTTATTAACCCTTCAGGTGCTTCACAGGAACTAAAGCAACGTGGAAGGAAAAAATGAATATTTAACTTTTTAGCCACAAAAATGATCTTTTACAAACTTTTTTTTATTTTCACAAGGGTAAAAGGAGAAAATGGACAGATAAGGTTTTTATGCAATTTCTCCTGAGTACGCCAATACCCAATATGTGGGGGAAAACCACTGTTTGGGCACACGGCAGAGCTCGTAATGGAAGGAGCGCCGTTTGACTTTTTCAAACTAAAATTGGCTGGAATTTAGATTGGATGCCATGTCGCGTTTGGAGAACCTCTGATGCGCCTAAACAGTGGAAACCCCCACAAGTGACACCATTTTGGAAACTAGACCCCCTAAGGTACTTATCTAGATCTGTTGTGAGCACTTTGAATCCCCAAGTGTTTCACAAAAGTTTATAATGCCTGGGTGTGAAAAAAAAAAAACATTTTCCACAAAAATGATTTTTTTAGTCCCAAATTTTTGAATTTTCCCAAGGAAATTGGACCCCAAAAGTTGTTGTCCAATTTGTCCTGAGTACGCTGATACCCCATATGTGGGGGGTAAACTGTTTGGGCGCACGGCAGGGCTTGGAAAGGAAGTAGTAACGTTTTGGAATGCACACGTTGATGGGGGTCATGTTCCGTTTGCAGTGCCCCAGATGAGCCTAAACAGTGGAAACCCCCCACAAGTGACCCCATTTTGGAAACTAGACCCCTAAGGAACTTATCTAGATCTTTGGTGAGCACTTTGAACCCCAAAGTGCTTCACACAAGTTTATAATGCCCGGGCATGAAATATAAAAATCCTATTTTTTTCCCACAAAAATTATCTTTTAGTCACTAATTTTTTATTTTCCCAAGGGTAACAGGAGAAATTGGACCACAAAAGTTGTTGTACAATTTGTCCTTAGTACGCTGATACCCCATATGTGGGGGGAAACCACTGTTTGGGCGCACGGCAGAGCTCGGAATGGAAGGAGCACCATTTGACTTTTTCCAACCAAAATTGGCTGGAATTGAGATTGGATGCCATGTTGCATTTGGAGAGCCCCTGATGTGCCTAAACAGTGGAAACCCCCCACAAATGACCCCATTTGGGAAACTAGACCCCCTAAGGAACTTATCTAGATCTTTGGTGAGCAATTTGAACCCCCAAGTGCGTCACACAAGTTTATAACGTAGAGCCGTAAAATTAAAAAATCATATTTTTTCCACAAAAATGATCTTTTCACCCCAATTTTTATTTTTCCAAGGGTAACAAGACTCCAAAGTTATTGTGCAATTTGTCCTGAGTGCGCTGATATCCCATATGTGGGAGTTAACCACTGTTTGGGTGCATGGCAGAGTTTGGAAGGGAAGGAGCGCCGTCTGACTTTTTCAACGCAGAATTGACTGGACGCCATGTCGTGTTTGGAAGCTCCTGATCTGCCTAAACAGTGGAAACCCCATGAATGACACCATTTTGGAAACTAGACCCCTCAAGGAACTTATCTAGATGTGTGGTGAGAACTTTGAACTCCTAGGTGTTTCACTAAAGTTTATAACGTACAGCCGTATAATAAAAAAATCTTTTTTTTTTTTTTACAAAAATGATTTTTTCGCCCCCAATATTTTATTTTCACAAGGGTAACAGAAGAAATTGGAACCCAAAAGTTGTTGTCCAATTTGTCCTGAGTTCGCTGATACCCAATATGTGGGCGAAAACTACTGTATGGGCACAGTCGGGGCTCGGAAGGGAAAGTAGTGACGTTTTGGATTGCAGACTTTGATGGAATGGTCTGGGGGCGTCATTTCACATTTGGAGAGCCCTGATGCACCTAAACAGTAGAAACCCCCCACAAGTGACCCCATTTTGGCAAATAGACCCCACAAGGAACTTATCTAGATGTGTGGTGAGCACTTTGAACCCTGAAGTGCTTCACAGAAGTTTATAACGTACAGCCGTAAAATATAAAAATCCTTTTTTTTTTTACAAAAATGATTTTTTCGCCCCCAATATTTTATTTTCACAAGGGTAACAGGAGAAATTGGACCCCAAAAGTTGTTGTCCAATTTGTCCTGAGTACGTTGATACCCAATATGTGGGAGAAAACTTCTGTATGGGCGCACGTCAGGGCTCGGAAGGGAAGTAGTGGCGTTTTGGAATGCAGACTTTGATGGAATGGTCTGGGGGGTCATGTCGCATTTGGAGAGCCCCTGATGCGCCTAAACAGTGGAAACCCCCACAAGTGACCCCATTTTGGAAAATAGACCCCACAAGGAACTTATCTAGATGTGTGGTGAGCACTTTGAACCCCGAAGTGCATCACAGAAGTTTATAACGCACAGCCGTAATATTTTCGCCCCCAGTTTTTTATTTTCCCAAGGGTAACAGAAGAAATAGGACAAATTGCACAATAACTCTTGGGGTCCAGAGTATGCTGATACCCCATATGTGGGGATAAACTACTGTTTGGACGCATGGCAGAGCTCAGAAGTGAAGGAGCACCGTTTGACTTTTTCAACGCAGAATTGGCTGGAATTGAGATCAGACGCCATGTCACATTTGGAGAGCCCCTGATGTGCCTAAACAGCGGAAACCCCCCAATTCTAACTCCAACCCTAACCCCAACACACCCCTAACCCTAGTCCCAACCCTAACCACAAACCTAACCTAACACACCCCTAATCCCAACCCTAACCCTAATCCTAACTTTAGCGCCAAACCTAACCCTAACTTTAGCCGCAACCCTAACCCTAACCCTAATGGGAAAATGGAAATAAATACATTGTTTTATTTTATTACTTTTCCCTAACTAAGGGGGTGATAAAGGGGGGTTTGATTTACTATTTATAGCGGGTTTTCATGATTGGCAGCTGTCACGCTAAAAGACGCTTTTTATTGCAAAAATAGTTTTTTGCATCGCCACATTTTGAGAGCTATAATTTTTGCATATTTTGGCCCACAGAGTCATGTGAGGTCTTATTTTTTGTGGTACGAGTTGACGTTTTTATTGGTACCATTTTTGAGCACATGACATTTTTTGATCGCTTTTATTTCGATTTTTGTGAGGTTAGAATGAACAAAAATCAGCAATTCATGAATTTCTTTTGGGGGAGGCGTTTTTATTGTTCCGCGTGTGGTAAAATTGATAAAGCAGTTTTATTCTTCGGGTCAGTATGATTATGGCGATACCTCATTTATATATTTTTTTATATTTTGGCGCTTTTATAGAATAAAAACAATTTTATATAAAAAATAATTATTTTTGCATCGCTTTATTCTGCGAGCTATAACTTTTTTATTTTTTTGCTGATGATGCTGTATGGCGCTCGTTTTTTGCGGGACAAGATGATGTTTTCAGTGGTACCATGTTTATTTATATCGGTCTTTTTGATCGCGTGTTATTCCACTTTTTGTTCGGCGGTATGATGATAAAGCATTGATTTTTTGCTTTGTTTTTTTTAAGGGGTTCACTAAGGGGTTATCTAGTGGGACAGTTTTATAGGGGGGGTCGTTACGGACGCGACGATACCAAATATGTGTACTTTTATTGTTTTGTTTTTTTTATTTACAGGAAGAAATGAATTTATTGGGGAATATTTTTTTTTTTTATTATTCATATTGGATTTTTTTTTAAAACATGTTTATTTTTATTTTTTTAACTTTTTTACTTTGTCCCAGGGTGGGACATCACTGTATTTTATCAGATCGCTGGTGTGACAGTGTGCACAGCACTCTGTCACACCAGCGATCACTCAGGCAGTGCAGCAGGCTTATCAGTGCCTGCTCTTAGCAGGCACTGAGGAAGCCGCCTCCCTCCAGAACCCCGGCGCCATCTTGGATCCGGGTCCTGGGAGGGAGGAAGCCTTCAGAACAGCGCGATCACATCGCGCTGGTCTGAGGGTCTCAGGGGGGCGCGCAGGGAGCCCCCTCCCTGCACGATGCTTCCCTGTGCCCCCAGTACACCGCGATCATGTTTGATCGCGGTGTGCTAGGGGTTAATGTGCCGGGAGCGGTCCGTGACCGCTCCTGACACACAGTCACGGGAGCGCAGCTGATTGCCTATGACGTACTATCCCGTCCATGGTCAGATTGTCACTGGTTTTATGGACGGGATAGTACGTCTAATGTCAGAGAGGGGTTAACAATACCAGAAAAATTACCAATAAATTTACGATAAAAATTGGCAAAACCCAAAAATCTCTGAAGAGCCTTCAATGAAGTAGGTTGAACCCAATCACAGATGGCTTGAACCTTGACCGGGTCCATTTCAATAACAGATGGAGACAAAATGAATCCCAGAAATGAGATCTTCTGTACGCCAAAAAGACACTTTGATCCCTTCACATACAGAGCATTCTCTCTCAAAATCTGGAACACAGTCCGAACATGTTTCACATGAGAGTCCCAGTGATTGGAAAAAAATCAAGATATCATCCAAATAATCAGAAATTTATCCACAAAATCCCTGAAAATATCATTCATGAAGGATTGGAAGACGGAAGGGGCATTAGTAAGCCCAAAAGGCATCACTAGGTACTCAAAATACCCCTCTGGGGTATTAAACGCCGTCTTCCATTCATTCCCGTGCTTAATGCGAATAAGGTTATACGCCCCCCTGAGGTCAAGCTTGGTAAACCAACTAGCACTTTTCACTCTGGAAAATAGGTCAGAAATCAAAGGTAACGGATATTGATATTTAACAGTGATCTTATTCAGGAGGCGATAATCAATACACGGCCTCAATGAACCATCCTTTTTGACCACAAATAAAAAAACGGCGCCCAAGGGTGAAGAGGATGGTATGATATGACCCTTCTCCAATGACTCCTTGATATAAGATCGCATAGCATCGTGTTCAGGCACAGATAAATTAAAAATGCGACCTTTAGGAAATTTACCACTAGGCACTAACTCAATAGCGCAATCTGTTATGTTTTGGTAGCTGAGGAGAGCAGGCAAAAACGGCAATACACCAGAGAGGTTGGAATCTATTGGATTGCAGTACCCTGACTAACCACCACAACTAAACGTCGGTCCTAAACGCCTCTTCACAGCCTGAGAGATTAACTACACCTAAACATAGAAAGAGGAAAGCTATCTGCCCCGGAGCAGATCCCCAAAGAACATAGGAAGCCCCCAAACATGTAATGGCGGTTAGACAAAGGAAATACAGACACAGACAGAAAATAGTATGAGCAAACACTGGGGCCCAATCTGCCTAGACAGAAAAGGATAGAAATGATACTCACTGCAATCCAAAAAAAACCTAAAAAATGCCAACGCTACTGATTGCAAAAACACCTGAGATCACACGACCTCTACCACCTAAATCAGTTCTCTGGTGTAACAAAACTAATCCGCAGCCACTGAAAAAACTAGAAAAGTCAAATGAACAAATAACAGTGGCTCCAGCGGAACTGAGAGGAGCCCAAGCCCCCCCGGGGGGACCTGGCTAACCTCACAGAAAAGCAGAGAAAAAATGGTAAGCACAAAAACAAAAACAGAAAATATCTTATCTGAAAGCAGAAGAGGCAAGACTCAGCAAGCTTCCAAGTGAACCAGGAACCACAGTTGAGACAAGAACAATTGATCACCGGCAACCATGATGGGAGGGAACCTCCCTTATATCAGACCAGTCTGTAACTCCTGATTGCCAATACTCATTGAATGGTTCAGTACTGTTTGTAACCACCAGAGGGAGCTTCTGCTCAGAATTAATTTCCAAAACATTCACAACAGCAATCATAGCTCCTGTGAGGGGGCAAGGATGCAGATTTACTTTCACTAAACACATCAGAAAAATCAGTCAAAAAGTCAGGGACATCCTGAGACTGGGGAGAGGCAGAAAAAAACAGGAGTGTCAGCATTAACACATTGGCAGCCCCAACTGGTCACAGACACAGATTTCCAATCCAAAACAGGATTATGAGACTGTAACCAAGGGAAACCTAGTACAATAATGTCATGCAGATTATGCAGCATCAGAAATTTGCAACTCTCCTGATGATCTGGTTCAACCCTCATTATCACCTGAGTAGAAAACCGGGGTTTATTCTCCGCCAAAGGGGTAGAATCAATGCCCAGTAAGGAATAGACTTCCGCAGGGGTATCATGGGAAACCCACAACGTTTGGCAAAGTCAAAATCCATCAGGTTAATAGCTGCTCCTGAATCAACAAAAGCCTGAGCAGAAAATGTGGACAGGGAGCAAATCAGGGTAACAGTCAACAGAAATTTAGTCTGAACACTACCCAAGACTAACTGAGCGTGCAAAATGTCTTCCCCACTTAGGGCAGACAGAAATAGCATGGGAAGTGTCACCACAGTAGAAACATAACCCATTGCGCTTACGAAACTCATGACGCTAGGCCCCAGAAGTCACTCCATCACACTGCATGGGCTCTGGAGCTGGCTCACAAGGCAACACTATCTCACGCATACCTCTGCGCTCACGTAAACGTCTGTCAATTTGAATAGCCAAAGACATAGAATCATTGAGACCAGAGGGAACAAGGAATCCCACCATAACGTCCTTTACTTTTTCTGACAGACCCTTTTGAAAAAGGGCTGCCAAAGCATCATCATTCCATTTGGTCAGGACTGCCCACTTTTGAAATTTCTGACAGTACAACTCAGCATCTTCAAGACCCTGATTTAATGCCAACAAGATCTTTTCAGCTTGATCAGTGACATTAGGTTCATCGTACAACAACCCCAGAGCCTGAAAAAATACATCAATATCATTCAAAACAGGATCCTCAGGTGTCAGGGAAAAGGCCCAATCCTCAGGGTTGCCGCGCAGCAGGGAGATGACAATTTGAACCTGCTGTTCCGCGTTCCCTGAGAACTTAGGCTTTAAGGCAAAAAACAACTTACTGTACAGTTATTTTTGAAATTCAGAAATTTAGATCGATCCCCCAAAAACAAATCTGGCATGGGATCCTAGGTTCCACAACCAGCAACCCAGCAAGATAGGTAGCAATACTCCGAACCTCAGTGGCAAGCTGATCCACACGGCCAGACAACTGTGCAAACTCCATTAAGAGGAAAAAAAAAATTCCTCTCAGCACCCAGAGAAAAGAGGGGAAAAAAAAATGCAACAGAGTTTCCTTATTACTATTTTCCCCTTCTGTGAGCACCATATAATTTTCAGTTTTTGGGCCGGTTATACTGTTATGTTTCGGTAACTGAGGAGAAATAGCAAAAAAAATAGCAAAAGCGGTAATACACCAGAGAGGCTGGAAACTATTGGATTGCAGTAACCTGAACTAACCACACAACTAGAAGTAGCCGTGGAGCGTTCCTACGGTGATCCTAGACGCCTCGTCACAGCCTGAGAGATAACTACCCCTAAAGGCAGAAAGATGAAAGCTATCTGCCCTGGAGCAGATCCCCAAAGAAAATAGGAAGCCCCCAAACATGTAATGGCGGTTAGACAAGAAGAAAGCACAGACACAGACAGAAAATAGAATTAGCAAACGCTGGGGCCCAATCTGTCTAGATAGAAAAGTACAGGAAAGAATTCTGACTGCAATCCAACAAAAACCCTAACAAAAATACCAACACTTCTGATTGCCAAAAAACCTGAGATCACACGATCTCATCCACCTAAATCAGATCTCTGGTGTAACAAAAAGCTATTCAGCAAATAAAAAGTAACAAAGGAGCAAAGCAAAAGTGCAAACACAAACGGAGCACAATTGCAGCACCAGAACCCCAAAAGGGGATAGGCTGCAGTCCACTGCAAGCAGCAAACCAGCAGAGAAAATCAAACAGAGGAAAAAAAAACAGCAAACACTTATCTGAGGGAGAGCAGGAAACTAGCAGTGCTTCAAGCAAGACCAGAAGGAACAATTGATAACCGGCAAGGCTGCTGGGAACTCAGGCCACTTATATCCTACCATTCAGCGCCAGCTGAAGACCATTCAATAATCAGTTCATTACCCTCAGCAACCACCGGAGGGAGCCCCAGCTCAGAAGCCGCCTCCAGCATATTCACAACATGTTCCCCTGCTGTGTGTCCGGCAATAAGTCCTGCTACCTCCAAATTCAAGTTACACCAGATTTGAATTTTGCTCATACTAGGCCTCAGCCTACACCCTGACTGACCCTGGGCTCCAACACCGCCAGTTGCTGCTCAGAAGTGCTGTATGCACAGAGAAAAACACTTGCTCCTGTATTACTGGGGTTCAGTAATGCCAGCTGTTCCCCTGCTGTGTGTCCGGCAATAAGTCCTGCTACCTCCAAATTCAAGTTACTCCAGATTTGAAAGTTGCTCAAATTAGGCCTCAGCCTACACCCTCCTTGACCCTGGGCTTCAACACTGCCAGTTGCTGCTCAGAAGTGCTGTATGCACAGAGAAAAAACTCGCTTCTGTGTTACTGGGGTTCAGTAATGCCAGCTGTTCCCCTGCTGTGTGTCCGGCAATAAGTCCTGCTACCTACAATTTCAAGTTACACCAGATTTGAAAGTTGCTCAAATTAGGCCTCAACCTACACCCTCCTTGACCCTGGGCTTCAACACTGCCAGTTGCTGCTCAGAAGTGCTGTATGCACAGAGAAAAACACTCGCTCTGTGTTATGGGGTTCAGTAATGCCAGCTGTTCCCCTGCTGTGTGTCCGCAATAAGTCCTGCTACTACAATTTCAAGTTACACCAGATTTGAAAGTTGCTCAAATTAGGCCTCAACCTACCCTCCTTGACCCTGGGCTTCAACACTGCCAGTTGCTGCTCAGAAGTGCTGTATGCACAGAGAAAACACTCGCTCCTGTGTTTGTGGGGTTCAGTAATGCCAGCTGTTCCCCTGCTTGTGTCCTGCAATAAGTCCTGCTACTTACAATTTTAAGTACAACCAGATTTGAAAGTTGCTCCATTAGGCCTCAGCCTACCCCCTGACTGACCCTGGGCTCCAACACTGCCAGTTGCTGCTCGGAGGTGCCGTCCGCACAGTGAACACTAGCTCCTGTGTTATTGGGGTTCAGCAATGTCAGCTGATCCCCAGCTGTGTAGCTGGCAATCTTTCCTGCTCTGTCCACACTTACACAAGTCCAGATTTTCAACTTGCTCCAATTTGTCCTCTGCCTCCACTCTGTTTCTACTCTCATCCCTGGGCTCCAACATCGCCAGTTGCTGCTCGGAAGTGCCGTCTGCACAGTCAACACTAGCTCCTGTGTTATTGGGGTTCAGTAATGTCAGCTGATCCCCAGGTGTGTAGCTGGCAATCTTTTCTGCTCTGTCCATACTCACACAAGCCCAGATTTTCAACTTGCTCCAATTTGTCCTCTGCCTCCACTCTGTTTCTACTCTCATCCCTGGGCTCCAACACTGCCAGTTGCTGCTCGGAAGTGTCGTCTGCACAGTGAACACTAGCTCCTGTGTTATTGGGGTTCAGTAATGTCAGCTGATCCCCAGCTGTGTAGCTGGCAATCTTTCCTGCTCTGTCCACACTCACACAAGTCCAGATTTTCAACTTGCTCCAATTTGTCCTCTGCCTCCACTCTGTTTCTACTCTCATCCCTGGGCTCCAACACTGCCAGTTGCTGCTCGGAAGTGCCGTCTGCACAGTGAACACTCGCTCCTGTGTTATTGGGGTTCAGTAATGTCAGCTGATCCCCAGCTGTGTAGCTGGCAATCCTTTCTGCTCTGTCCACACTCACACAAGTCCAGATTTTCAACTTGCTCCAATTTGTCCTCTGCCTCCACTCTGTTTCTACTCTCATCCCTGGTCTCCAACATCGCTAGTTGCTGCTCGGAACTGCCGTCTGCACAGTCAACACTAGCTCCTGTGTTATTGGGGTTCAGTAATGTCAGCTGATCCCCAGCTGTGTAGCTGGCAATCTTTCCTGCTCTGTCCACACTCACACAAGTCTGTTATGAATGTGCTAGAGATGGTTTCTGAGCAGAGGCTCCCTCTGGTGGTTACAGACAGTACTGGACCTTTCAGCGAGGAATGGCAATCTGGGGTCGCTGACTGGTCTGATATAAGGGAGGTTCCCTCCCATGATGGTTGCCGGTGATCAATTGTTCTTGTCTCAGTTGTGGTTCCTGGTTCATTTGGAAGTTTGCTAAGTCTTGCCTGCATCTTCTGCTTTCAGATAAGATATTTTCTGCTTTTATTTTTGTGCTTGCTTTTTGCATAGTTCTCTGCAATTTTATGGAGGTCAGCCAGGTGCCCTCCTGGGGCCTGCGCTCCTCTCAGTTTATCTGTAGCCACTGTTATTTGTTCATTTGCTTTTTCCTGTTTTTTCAGTGGCTGCGGCTTAGTTTTGTTACACCAGAGATCTGATTTAGGTGGTGGAGATCGTGTGATCTCAGGTGTTTTTGCAATCAGAAGAGTTTGTATTTTTTAGGTTTTTTTTGGATTGCAGTAAGAATCCTTTCCTGTACTTTTCTGTCTAGACAGATTGGGCCCCAGCGTTTGCTCATTCTATTTTCTGTCTGTGTCCGTGCTTTCTTCTTGTCTAACCGCCATTACATGTTTGGGGGCTTCCTATTTTCTTTGGGGATCTGCTCCGGGGCAGATAACTACACCTAAAGGCAGAAAGAGGAAAGCTATCTCTCAGGCTGTGACGAGGCAGTCTAGGATCAACGTAGGAACGCTCGACGGCTACCTCTAGTTGTGTGGTTAGTTCAGGTTACTGCAATCCAATAGGTTCCAGCCTCTCTGGTGTATTGCCGTTTTTTGCTTTTTCTCCTCAGCTACCGAAACATAACAGTATCACCAGGCAGACTGAAAATTATATGGTACTCACAGAAGGGAAAAATAGTGTGGAAAGAAAAAAAAATGTTGTCAATTGTCAGAGATTTTTTTTTCCTGTTTGTGGCATTTTTTCCCTCTTTTTCTCTGGGTGCTGAGGAGGATTTTTTTTTCTCTCTCAATGGAGCTTGCACAGTTGTCTGGCCGTGTGGATCAGCTTGCCACTGAGGTTCGGAGTATTGCTACCTATCTTGCTGGGTTGCCGGTTGAGGAACCTAGGATTCCCATGCCAGATTTGTTTTTGGGGGATCGGGCTAAATTTCTGAATTTCAAAAATAACTGTAAGTTGTTTTTTGCCTTAAAGTCTAAGTCCTCAGGGAACGCAGCACAGCAGGTTCAAATTGTCATCTTCTCCTGCGCGGCGACCCTCGGGATTGGGCTTTTTCCCTGACACCTGGGGATCCTGTTTTGAATGATATTGATGGATTTTTTCAGGCTCTGGGGTTATTGTACGATGAACCTAATGTCACTGATCAAGCTGAAAAAACCTTGTTGGCATTAAATCAGGGTCTTGAAGACGCTGAGTTGTACTGTCAGAAATTCCGAAAGTGGGCAGTCCTGACCAAATGGAATGATGATGCTTTGGCAGCCCTTTTTCGGAAGGGGCTGTCAGAGAATGTAAAGGATGTTATGGTGGGATTCCCTGCTCCCTCTGGTCTCAATGATTCTATGTCATTGGCTATTCAAATTGACAGACGTTTGCGTGAGCGCAGAGGTATGCGTGAGATAGTGTTGCCTTGTGAGCCAGCTTCTGAGCCCATGCAGTGTGATGAAGTGACTTCTGGGGCACAGCAGCATGAGTTTCGAAAGCGCAATGGGTTATGTTTCTACTGTATTGACGCCTCTCATGCTATTTCAGTCTGCCCAAGCGGGGAAGACGTTTTGCATGCTCAGTTGTCTTGGGCAGTGTTCAGACTAAATTTCTGTTGACTGTTACCCTGATTTGCTCCCTGTCCACATTTTCTGGTCAGGGTTTTGTTGATTCAGGAGCAGCTATTAACCTGATGGATTTGACTTTGGCAAATGTTGTGGGTTTCCCATGATACCCCTGCGGAAGTCTATTCCCCTACTGGGCATTGATTCTACCACTTTGGCGGAGAATAAACCTCAGTATTCTACTCAGGTATAATGAGGGTTGAACCAGATCATCAGGAGAGTTGCAAATTTCTGGTGCTGCATAATCTGCATGACATTATTGTACTAGGTTTCCCTTGGTTACAGTCTCATAATCCTGTTTTGGATTGGAAATCTGTGTCTGTGACCAGTTGGGGCTGCCAATGTGTTAATGCTGACACTCTTGTTTTTTCTGCCTCTCCCTAGTCTCAGGATGTTCCTGACTTTTTGACTGATTTTTCGGATGTGTTTAGTGAAAGTAAATCCACATCCTTGCCCCCTCACAGGAGCTGTGATTGCGCTATTGAATTTGTGCCTAGTGGTAAATTTCCTAAAGGTCACCTTTTTAACTTGTCTGTACCTGAACACAATGCTATGCAATCTTATATCAAGGAGTCATTGGAGAAGAGTCATATCAGACCATCCTCTTCACCCTTGTGCGCCGTTTTTTTCTTTGTGGCCAAAAAGGATGGTTCATTGAGGCCGTGTTTGATTATCGTCTCTTGAATAAGATCACTGTGAGGTATCAATATCCGTTACCCTTGATTTCTGACCTATTTTCCAGAGTGAAAAGTGCTAGTTGGTTTACCAAGCTTGACCTCAGGGGGCGTATAACCTTATTCGCATTAAGCACGGGGATGAATGGAAGACGGTGTTTAATACCCCAGAAGGGCATTTTGAGTACCTTGTGATGCCCTTTGGGCTCACTAATGCTCCTTCCGTCTTCCAATCCTTCATGAATGATATTTTCAGGGATTTTGTGGATAAATTTCTGATTGTTTATTTCGATGATATCTTGATTTTTTCCAATGACTGGGACTCTCATGTGAAACATGTTCGGACTGTGTTCCAGATTTTGAAAGAAAATGCACTGTATGTGAAGGGATCAAAGTGTCTTTTTGGTGTACAGAAGGTCTAATTTCTGGGATTCATTTTGTCTCCGTCTGTTAATAAAATGGACCCGGTCAAGGTTCAGGCCATCTGTGATTGGGTCCAACCTACTTCATTAAAGGCTCTTGAGAGATTTTTGGGTTTTGCCAATTTTTATCGTAAATTTATTGGTAATTTCTCCGGTATTGTTAAACCATTGACTGATTTGACCAAAAAGGGTTCTGATGTGGTGAGTTGGCCTCCTGAGGCAGTTTCTGCGTTTCAGGAACTTAAGCAGAGATTCACTTCTGCTCCTTTTCTACGGCAGCCTGATGTTTCTCTACCATTTCAGGTGGAGTTGATGCTTCTGAGATTGGGGCAGATGCCGTTTTGTCCCAAAGGGTCTGGAGACCTCTAAGAGTAACCCTTGTGCCTTTTTCTCTCAAAAATTTTCTCCAACTGAACGTAATTATGACGTGGGTAATCGGGAGTTATTGGCCATAAAGTGGGCCTTTGAAGAGTGGAGATATTGGCTGGAAGGAGCCAAACATCAGGTGGTGGTCCTCACGGACCATAAGAACCTGGTTTATCTCGAAGCAGCCAAGCGACTTAATCCTAGACAGGCCAGTAGGGCCTTGTTTTTCACACGTTTGAATATTGTGGTTTCTTATCTTCCTGGCACTAAGAATGTTAAGGCGGATGCCCTCTCGAGGAGTTTCTTTGCTGACACTCCTGAGTTATCTGATCCTACTGCTATTTTGAAAGAGGGTGTAGTTCTTTCCGCCATCTCGCCCAATTTGAGACTGGCTCTGGAAGGGTGTCAGGAGGATAAACCTGAGCGCTGCCCTATTGGGAAATTGTTTGTCCCAGACCAGTGGAAGAAGAGTGTGATGTCTGAGATTCATTGTTCCGCGTTGGCTGGTCATCCCGGGATTTTTGGTACCAGAGACTTGGTGAGTCGGTCCTTTTGGTGGCCTACTTTGTCTCATGACGTCAGGGAATTTGTGCAGTCCTGTGGGACTTGCTCTCGCTCCAAGCCTTGCTCTCGCTCTAGTGGTTTGTTAATGCCATTACCTGTGCCCAAGAGGCCATGGACCCATATCTCAATGGATTTTATTTCTGACCTCCCTGTTTCTAAGAGAATGAGCGTTATCTGGGTAATCTGTGATAGGTTTTCCAAGATGATACACCTTGTGCCATTACTAAGTTACCTTCCTCCTCCGAATTGGTGCCTTTGTACCTTCAGCACGTGGTTCGGTCACATGGCATTCCGGAGAACATTGTGTCTGACAGAGGAGTCCAGTTTGTTTCCAGATTTTGGAGGACATTTTGTTCTAAACTTGGTGTTCAATTATCTTCTCCTCTGCTTTTCATCCTCAGACCAATGGACAAACCGAGAGAGCAAACCAGACCTTGGATACTTATTTGAGATGCTTAGTGTCTGCTGATCAAGATGACTGGGTCTCTTTTTTGCCTTTGGCTGAGTTTGCTCTTAATTATAGGGCTAGCTCTGCCACCTTGATGTCTGCATTTTTCTGCAATTTTGGGTTTCACCCTCGATTTTCTTCGGGACAGGCGGAGGCTTCTGTCTGTCCGGGTGTTGACTCTATTGTGTAGCGAATGCAGCAGATTTGGGACCAGGTAGTGGAGAGGTTGTCTCTCTCTCAGGAGAAGGCCCAGCGGTTTGCCAAAAGGCATAGGACTGATGGTCCTCGGTTTAAAGTGGGGGACTTGGTTTGGTTGTCCTCAAGAAATATCCCTATGAGGGTTGCATCTCCAAAGTTTAAGCCTAGGTTCATTGGACCTTGTAAGATCATGGAGATTCTTAATCCTGTTTCCTTTCGTTTGCTTCTTCCAGGGACATTTAAGATCCATAACGTGTTCCACAAGTCCTTATTGAAGAGGTTTATCGAGCCAGTGGTTCCTATGGCTGCGCCTCCTGACCCTGTTTTGGTTGAGGGCAATCTGGAGTATGTGGTTGAGAAAATATTGGATTCTCGTTTTTCTAGACAGAAACTCCAGTATTTGGTTAAGTGGAGAGGTTATGGTCAGGAGGACAATTCTTGGGTGTTTGCTTCGGACATCCATGCTAGGAGACTGATCCGTGCCTATCACCGAGCTCATCCTGATTGACCTGGTTGCACAAGTGAGGGTTCGTGACCCCTCTTCAAGGGGGGGTACTGTTATGAATGTGCTAGAGATGGTTTCTGAGCAGAGGCTCCCTCTGTTGGTTACAGACAGTACTGAACCTTTCAGCGAGGAATGGCAATCTGGGATCACGGACTGGTCTGATATAAGGGAGGTTCCCTCCCATGATGGTTGCCGGTGATCAATTGTTCTTGTCTCAATTGTGGTTCTGGTTCATTTGGAAGTTTGCTGTGTCTTACCTGCATCTTCTGCTATCAGATAAGATATTTTCTGCTTTTATTTTTGTGCTTGCTTTTTGCATTGTTCCCTGCACTTCTGTGGAGGTCAGCCAGGTCCCCTCCGGGGGCTTGTGCTCCTCTCAGTTTATCTGGAGCCACTGTTGTTTGTTCATTTGCTTTTTCCTGTTTTTTCAGTGGCTGCGGCTTAGTTTTGTTACACCAGAGAACTGATTTACATGGTAGAGATTGTGTGATCTCAGGTGTTTTTGCAATCAGAAGAGTTGGTATTTTTTAGAGTTTTTTTGGATTGCAGTGAATATCCTTTCATGTACTTTTCTGTCTAGACAGATTGGGCCCCAGCGTTTGCTCATTCTATTTTCTGTCTGTGTCCGTGCTTCTTCTTGTCTAACCGCCATTACATGTTTGGGGGCTTCCTATTTTCTTTGGGAATCTGCTCCGGGGCAGATAGCTTTCATCTTTCTGCCTTTAGGTGTAGTTAACTCTCAGGCTGTGACGAGGTGTCTAGGATCAACGTAGGAACGCTCCATGGCTACCTCTAGTTGTGTGGTTATTTCAGGTTTCTGCAATCCAATAGGTTCCAGCCTCTCTGGTGTATTGCCGTTTTTGCTTATTCTCCTCAGCTACCAAAACATAACAGTATCACCGGCCCAAACTGAAAATTATAAGATACTCACAGAAGGGAAAAATAGTGTGGAAAGAAAAATAAAAGTCAGAGTTGTCAGAGATTTTTTTTTCCCTGTTTGTTGCATTTTTTTTCCCTCTTTTTCTCTGGGTGCTGAGATGGATTTTTTTTTCTCTTAATGGAGCAGTTGTCTGGCCATGTGGATCAGCTTGCACTGAGGTTCGGAGTATTGCTACCTACTTGCGGTTGCGCTTGTGGAACCTAGGATTCCCATGCCAGATTTGTTTTTGGGGGATCGGGCTAAATTTCTGAATTTCAAAAATAAAAGTAAGTTGTTTTTTGCCTTAAAGCCTAAGTCCTCAGGGAACGCAGCACAGCAGGTTCAAATTGTCATCTCTCTCCTGCGCGGCGACCCTCAGGATTGGGCTTTTTCCCTGACACCTGGGGATCCTGTTTTGAATGATATTGATGTATTTTTTACTGGCTCTGGAAGGGTTTCAGTAGGATAAACCTGAGCGCTGCCCTATTGGGAAATTGTTTGTCCCAGACCAGAGGAAGAAGAGAGTGATGTCTGAGATTCATTGTTCCGCGTTGGCTGGTCATCCGGGATTTTTGGTACCAGAGACTTGGTGAGTCGGTCCTTTTGGTGGCCTACTTTACTTTGTCTCGTGATTTCAGGGAATTTGTGCAGTCCTGTGGGACTTGCTCTCGCTCCAAGCCTTGCTCTCGCTCTAGTGGTTTGTTAATGCCATTACCTGTGCCCAAGAGGCCATGGACCCATATCTCTATGGATTTTAATTCCGACCTCCCTGTTTCTCAGAGAATGAGCGTTATCTGGGTAATCTGTGATAGGTTTTCCAAGATGATACATCTTGTGCCATTACCTAAGTTACCTTCCTCCTCCGAATTGGTGCCTTTGTTCCTTCAGCACGTGGTTCGGTTACATGGCATTCCGGAGAACATTGTGTCTGACAGAGGAGTCCAGTTGTTTCCAGATTTTGGAGGACATTTTGTTCTAAACTTGGTGTTCAATTATCTTTCTCTGCTTTTCATCCTCAGACCAATGGACAAACCGAGAGAACAAACCAGACCTTGGAGACTTATTTGAGATGTTTTGTGTCTGCTGATCAAGATGACTGGGTCTCTTTTTTGCCTTTGGCTGAGTTTGCTCTTAATAATAGGGCTAGCTCTGCCACCTTGATGTCTCCATTTTTCTGCAATTTTGGGTTTCACCCTCGATTTTCTTCGGGACAGGCGGAGGCTTCTGTCTGTCCGGGTGTTGACTCTGTTGTGGAGCGAATGCAGCAGATTTGGGACCAGGTAGTGGAGAGGTTGTCTCTCTCTCAGGAGAAGGCCCAACGGTTTGCCAACCGGCAAAGTACTGATGGTCCTCGATTTAAAGTGGGGGACTTGGTTTGGTTGGACTCAAGAAATATCCCTATGAGGGTTGCATCTCCAAAGATTAAGCCTAGATTCATTGGACCTTATAAGATCATGGAGATTCTTAATCCTGTTTCCTTCCGTTTGCTTCTTACAGGGACATTTAAGATCCATAACGTGTTCCACAAGTCCTTATTGAAGAGGTTTGTCGAGCCAGTGGTTCCTATGGCTGCGCCTCCTGACCCTGTTTTGGTTGAGGGCAATCTGGAGTATGTGGTTGAGAAAATATTGGATTCTCGTTTTTCTAGACAGAAACTCCAGTATTTGGTTAAGTGGAGAGGTTATGGTCAGGAGGACAATTCTTGGGTGTTTGCTTCGGACATCCATGCTAGGAGACTGATCCGTGCCTATCACCGAGCTCATCCTGATCGACCTGGTTGCACAAGTGAGGGTTCGGTGACCCCTCCTCAAGGGGGGTACTGTTATGAATGTGCTAGAGATGGTTTCTGAGCAGAGGCTCCCTCTGGTGGTTACAGACAGTACTGAACCTTTCAGCGAGGAATGGCAATCTGGGATCACGGACTGGTCTGATATAAGGGAGGTTCCCTCCCATGATGGTTGCCGGTGATCAATTGTTCTTGTCTCAACTGTGGTTCCTGGTTCATTTGGAAGTTTGCTGTGTCTTGCCTGCATCTTCTGCTATCAGATAAGATATTTTCTGCTTTTATTTTTGTGCTTGCTTTTTGCATTGTTCCCTGCACTTCTGAGGAGGTTAGCCAGGTCCCCTCCGGGGGCTTGTGCTCCTCTCAGTTTATCTGGAGCTACTGTTGTTTGTTCATTTGCTTTTTCCTGTTTTTTTTCAGTGGCTGCGGCTTAGTTTTGTTACACCAGAGAACTGATTTAGGTGGTAGAGATCATGTGATCTCAGGTGTTTTTGCAATCAGAAGAGTTGGCATTTTTTAGGGGTTTTTTTGGATTGCAGTGAGTATCCTTTCCTGTACTCTTCTGTCTAGACAGATTGGGCCCCAGCGTTTGCTCATTCTATTTTCTGTCTGTGTCCGTGCTTCTTCTTGTCTAACCGCCATTACATGTTTGGGGGCTTCCTATTTTCTTTGGGGATCTGCTCCGGGGCAGATAGCTTTCATCTTTCTGCCTTTAGGTGTAGTTATCTCTCAGGCTGTGACGAGGCGTCTAGGATCAACGTAGGAACGCTCCATGGCTACCTCTAGTTGTGTGGTTAGTTCAGGTTACTGCAATCCAATAGGTTCCAGCCTCTCTGGTGTATTGCCATTTTTGCTTATTCTCCTCAGCTACCAAAACATAACAGGAGACAAAATGAATCCCAGAAATGAAACCTTCTGTACGCCAAAAAGACATTTTGATCCCTTCACATACAGTGCATTTTCTCTCAAAATCAGGAACACCGTCCGAACATGTTCCACATGAGAGTCCCAGTCATTGGAAAAAATCAAGATATTGTCCAAATAAACGATCAGAAATTTATCCACGAAATCCCTGAAAATATCATTCCATTCATAAAGGACTGGAAGACGAAAGGGGCATTAGTGAGCCCAAAAGACATCACTAGGTACTCAAAATGCCCCTCTGGGGTATTAAACGTAGTCTTCCTTTCATCACCGTGCTTGATGCGAATAAGATTATATGCCCCCTGAGGTCAAGCTTTATAAACCAACTAGCACTTTTCACTCTGGAAAATAGGTCAGAAATCAAGGGTAACGGATATTGATATTTAACAGTGATTTTATTCAGGAGACGATATTCAATACACGGCCTCAATGAACCATCATTTGTGGCCACAAAGAAAAAACCGGCGCCCAAGGGTGAAGAGGAAGGTCTGATATGACCCTTCTCCAAAGACTCCTTGATATAAGAAAGCATAGCATCATGTTCAGGTACAGATAAATTAAAAAGCCGACCCTTATCATAGAATCATAGAATCATAGAATCATAGAATGGTAGAGTTGGAAGGGACCTCCTGGGTCATCTGGTCCAACCCCTGCTCAAAGCAGGATTCTCTAAATCATCCCAGACAGATGTCTATCCAGCCTCTGTTTGAAGGAAATTTACCACCAGGCACTAACTCAATAGCGCAATTATAACTCCTGTGAGGAGGCAAGGATGCAGACTTACTCTCACTAAACACATCAGAAAATTCGGTCAAATAGTCAGGGACATCTTGAGACTGGAGGGAGGCAGAAAAAACATCTTGAGACTGGGGGGGCAGAAAAAACAGGAGTGTCAGTATTAACACATTGGCAACCCCAACTGGTCACAGACACAGATTTCCAATCCAAAACAGGATTATGAGTCTGTAACCAAGGGAAACCCAGTACAATAATGTCATGCAAATTATGCAACACCAAAAATTTTCAACTCTCCTGATGGTCCGGGTCAACCCGCATTATCACCTGGGTAGAAAACTGGGGTTTATTCTCTGCCAAAGGGGTAGAATCAATGCCCAGCAAAAGAATAGACTTCCGAAGGGGTATCATTGTAAACGCACAACGTTTGGCAAAGTCAAATCCATCAGGTTAATAGCTGCTCCTGAATCAACAAAAGCCTGAGCCGAAAATGTGGACATGGAGCAAATCAGGGTAGCAGTCAACAGAAATTTAGTCTGAACACTACCCAAAACAACTGAGCGCTCAAAACGTCTTCCACGCCTGGGGCAGATGGAAATAGCATGAGAAGCATCAACACAGTAGAAACACAACCCATTACGCTTTCGAAACTCATGACGCTGAGCCCCAGAAGTCACTCCATCACACTGCATGGGCTCAGGAGCTGACTCACAAGGCAACACAATCTCACGCATACCTCTGCGCTCACGCAAACGTCTGTCAATTTGAATAGCTAATGATATACAGTCATTGAGACCAGAGAGAACAGGGAATCCCACCATAACATCCTTTACAGTCTCTGCCAGACCCTTCCGAAAAAGAGCTGCCAGAGCATCATTATTCTATTTAGTAAGGATTGCCCATTTTCGAAATTTCTGACAGTACAGTTCAGCAGCTTCATGACCCTGACTCAATGCCAACAAGGTTCTTTCCGCTTGATCAGTGACATTAGGTTCATCGTACAATAACCCCAGAGCCTGAAAAAACACATTAACATCATTCAAAACAGGATCCCCAGGTGTCAGGGAAAAAGCCCGATCCTGAGGGTCGCCGCGCAACAGGGAGATGACAATTTGAACCTGCTGTGCAGCGTTTCCTGAGGACATAGGCTTCAGGGCAAATAACAACTTACAGTTATTTTTAAAATTCAGATATTTAGACCGATCCCCCAAAAATAAATCTGGCATGGGGATCCTAGATTCCACAGCCGGCAACCTAGTGATATAGGCAGCAATATTCTGAACCTCAGCGGCGAGCCGCTCAACACGACCTGACAACTGCACAATCTCCATTGAGGACAAAGAAAAATTCCTCCTCAGCACCCAGGGAGAAAGAGGGAAAAAATGTAACAAGCAGAAAAAAGAAAAAAGTTTTTCTGACAACTCCCTTTTTTTTTTTCCTTTATGCTCACTATACTTCCCTTTTGTTGAGTACCATAGAATTTTCAGTGTGGCCGGTAATACTGTTATGATTTGGTAGCTGAGGAGGACAGGAGCAAAATACCGCCAAAGCAGCAAGACACCAGAGAGGCTGGAACCTAATGGGTTGCAGATCCCTTAACTAACCGCACAACTAGAAGTAGCCGTGGAGCGTACCTACGGTGATCCTAGATGCCTCGGCACAGCCGGAGAGTTAGCCACACCTGAAGATAGAAAGAGGAAAGCTAACTGCCCCGGAGTAAATCCCCCAAAGTAATAGGAAGCCCCCAAACACGTAATGGCGGTTAGACAAGAGGAAAACACAAACACAGACAGAAAATAGAATGAGCAAATGTTGGGGCCCAAATCTGTCTAGAAAGTAAAGTACAGGAGAGAAATTCTATCTGCAAACCAGAAAAACCCTAATAACAATACCAGCACTTCTGATTACAAAATACCTGAGACCACACGATCTCGACCACCTATATCAGATCTCTGGTGTGACACACAGCTACCCAGCAATAAAAAATATCAATGGAACAGAGAACTAGTGCAAATACATAATGAGAACAGAGGGCAGCGCAAGCCCCCAAAGGGGACCCGGCTGAAGTCCAGGGCAAGACTGCAAAAAGCAAGGAAAATCCAACCACAGAAAAAAAAAAAAAAGTCACTTATCTGAATGATAGCAGGAAAGCAAGCTGAAATTCCAACAAAGACCTGGAAGCAACAATTGATTACCGGCGAGGATCATGGGAGGTCAGCTCACTTATATCAGGCCAGCCAGCTCCACCTGACACCCATTCCTTAATTGGTTCAATACCCTCAGCAACCACCGGAGGGAGCCCCAGCTCCAAAGTTGTCTCCAACACATTCACAACAGGAGAAAGCTGCTGAGTTGTCTCAGCAGCTTTCCATAGCTGGATGACCCGGAGGTTGTCATGAGAACCCCCGGGTCATCAAGGCAGAGATCGGGCCCTGCAATTACATTGCGGGGACCCCGATCTGAGGCAGAGGGAGCCCCTGACCCTCTGCCTGCCCCCTGAACGCTGCAATCGCGCTCGTTTGCAGCAGTCAGGGGGTTAACAGCCAGGGGCGGCGTGGACGCCGCTCCTTGCTGTCAATGCAGTTAGCTCAGCCACTGCAGCACTGAGCTCCTGCACTGATAGGGCAGGAGATGCTCATATTTCAGCATCTCCTGCCCGATCGCTGCTGTGTTTGGTCAGTCAGATTGACTGACCAATCACAGCACTCTGGGTGCGGGGACCGACTGCAAAGGTCCCTGCACCACTTGCCGTGCCTTTCAGCTGTCATAGACAGCTGTCGGCACTGAACTGTCACTGCGTGTTTACACGCAGTGACAGTTCAAAGGCATGACGTGCACAGTCCATCCTGGACACTCAGCACAAGGCAGGGCGCGGGAGCGCCGCCTGTAAGCGATCTAAGCACCTCTTCTGGGACGCCGAAACGTCATCTGCATTCCCATCTGTTTAAGTGCTAAGGCTATTGACATTCCACCCAGGACATTTTCTGCCTACATTCAGGATATACCATACTTTATCCCTCGGCTACACACAGTTTCTTGTGTGCCGAAAGGAAATTTGTCCGGTACCCTACACTGCCTTTTTTTGTGCCAGTTCTATCGTATACTTGTACTATTAAGTTACCCATGATTAAGGTCCGGGAAGGGCCGAAACGTTGGGTATCTGTATACTGTACATTTGTTCCATACGGCACTGACACTTATTTTTCTTTGGATTGGAGATTGTATAATAAACAAACTGTTTTTGCATGATTACTAGTCTCTGTGTGCGGTGAATCCTATTCTACTTAGTTTATTGGTACCATTTTGGTCCAATTCACCAGCACCTAATTTTCTATACCTGAGTGCACACCATCTAACTACATTACTGCGTGTTTACACGCAGTGACAGTTCAAAGGCATGACGTGCACAGTCCATCCTGGTGCCTGAACTGACATCCTGCCATGACGGACTGTGCACGTCAATGGACATTAAGGGGTTAAAGGGAATCTGTCACCCCATTTTTGCCCTATAAGCTGCGGCCACCGCTATCAGGGGCTTATCTACAGCATTCTGGAATGCTGTAGATAAGCCCTCGATGTCACCTGAAAGTGAAGAAAAACGAGTTAGATTATAATCACCCAGGGGCGTTCCGCCGTCCGGTCAGGTCCGGATGGAGTCGTGGTCCGGTTCGGCGCCTCCCATCTTGTAGCGAAGCCGGCCTCTTCTTTCCGTCCCGTCACGGCTCCTGCGTAGGCGCACTGCTCTGCCCTAGAGAGGGCAGAGCAGATTACTGCAGTGTTGTCAGGCGCTGGGAAAGGTCAGAGAGAAATACCACCCCACACCATTACTGACCCACTGCCAAACCGGTCATGCTGAAGGATGTTGCAGGCAGCAGATCGCTCTCCACAGCATCTCCAGACTCTGTCACATCTGTCACATGTGCTCATTGTGAACTTGCTTTCATCTTCAAAGAGCACAGGGCGCCAGTGGCGAATTTGCCAATCCTGGTGTTCTGTATCAAATGCCAAGCGTCCTGCACGGTGTTGGACTGTGAGCAAAACCCACATCTGTGGACTTTGGGCACTCAGACTATCCTCATGGAGTCGGTTTCTAACCGTTTGTGCAGACACATGCACATTTGTGGCCTTCTGGAGGTCATTTTGCAGGGCTCTGGCAGTGCTCCTCCTGTTCCTCCTTGCACAAAGGCGGAGGTAGCGGTCATGCTGCTGGGTTGTTGGCCTCCTACGGCCCTCTCCACGTCTCCTGGTGTACTGGCCTGACTCCTGGTAGCGCCTCCATCCTCTGGACACTACGCTGACAGATACAGCAATCCATCTTGCCACAGCTCGCATTGATGTTCTGTCCTGGATTAACTGCACTACCTGAGCCACTTGTGTGGGTTGTAGAGTCTGTCTCATGCTACCACGAGTGTGTGAAAGCACAACCAATGTTCAAAAGTGACCAAAACATCAGCCAGAAAGCATTGGTACTGAGATGTGGTCTGTGGTCCCAACCTGCAGAACCACTCCTTTATTGAGTGTATCTTGATAATTGCCAATAATTTCCATGTGTTGTCTATTCCATTTGCACAACAGCATGTGAAAATGATTGTCAATCAGTGTTGCGTCCTAAGTGGACATTTTGATTGCACAGAAGTTGGATTTACTTGGATTTATATTCTGATGTTTAAGAGTTCCCTTTATTTTTTTGAGCAGTGTATATATATATATATATCATATACTGTGTATATATATATATATATATATATATACAGTACAGACCAAAAGTTTGGACGCACCTTCTCATTTAAAGATTTTTCTGCATTTTCATGACTATGAAAATTGTACATTCACACTGAAGGCATCAAAACTATGAATTAACACATGTGGAATTCTATACTTAACAAAAAAGTGTGAAACAACTTAAAATATGTCTTATATTCTAGGTTCTTCAAAGTAGCCACCTTTTGCTTTGATGACTGTTTTGCACACTCTTGGCATTCTCTTGATGAGCTTTAAGAGGTAGTCACCGGAAATGGTCTTCCAACAATCTTGGATGAGTTCCCAGAGATGCTTAGCACTTGTTGGCCCTTTTGCCTTAACTCTGCGGTCCAGCTCACCCCAAACCATCTCGATTGGGTTCAGGTCTGGTAACTGTGGAGGCCAGGTCATCTGGCGTAGCACCCCATAACTCTTCTTCTTGGTCAAATAGGTTTAACATAGCCTGGAGGTGTGTTTGGGGTCATTGTCCTGTTGAAAAAAAAATGATGGTCCAACTAAACGCAAACCAGATGGAATAGCATGCCGCTGCAAGATCCTGTGGTAGCCATGCTGGTTCAGTATGCCTTCAATTTTGAATAAATCCCCAACAGTGTCACCAGCAAAGCACCCCCACACCATCACACCTCCTCCTCCATGCTTCACGGTGGGAACCAGGCATGTAGAGTCCATCCGTTCACCTTTTCTGCGTCGCACAAAGACACGGTGGTTGGAACCAAAGATCTCAAATTTGGACTCATCAGACCAAAGCACAGATTTCGACTGGTCTAATGTCCATTCCTTGTGTTCTTTAGCCCAAATAAGTCTCTTCTGCTTGTTGCCTGTCCTTAGCAGTGGTTTCCTAGCAGCTATTTTACCATGAAGGTCTGCTGCACAAAGTATCCTCTTAACAGTTGTTGTAGAGATGTGTCTGCTGCTAGAACTCTGTGTGGTATAGTCATGAAAATACAGAAAAATCTATAAATGAGAAGCTGTGTCCAAACTTTTGGTCTGTACTGTATATATATTGCACTGATAAATTTCTATTTTTATGTAAATAAATAAGCATATAAAAGTAATCAATTTGTATAGTTGTGTCAGGAATGACCTGCCCCATAAAACTGTCCCACTAGCTAAACCTTTCAGTGAACACTGTAAAAATCATAAATAAAAAAAACAGAGCAAAAAACTATGCTTTTCATCATATCGCCAAACTAACAGTGGGATAAAATGCGATCAAGAAGACGAATGTAAATAAAAATGGTATAACTAAAAATGTCATCTTGTCCTGCAAAAAGCAATCCGCCATACAGCTCCATCAGCAGAAAATTAAAAAAGTTATAGTTCTCAGAATGAAGCGATGCAAAAATAATTATTTTTTCTATAAAATAGTTTTTATTGTGTAAAAGCGCCAAAACATAAAAGAAAGATATAAATGTGGTTTCTTATTGACTGGAAGAATAAATCTGCCTTATCAATTTTACCACATGCAGAATGGCATAAAAAAATGCAGAACAATTCCTAAAGTCTGCCTACCAAAAATCAGAAACGAAAATGATCAAAAAATGTTGTGACCAAAAATGGTACCAATAGAAATGTCAACTCGTCCCTCAGAAAACAAACTGTCACATGACTGTCAGCAGAAATGTGGAAAAATTATAGCTATCAAAATATGGTGATGCAATACAAAACGTTTTTAGTGTGTGACAGCAGCCAAACATAAAAACACGATACAAATCTGGTATTGCTGCATTCGCACCGACCCCAAAAAATAAAGTTGTCTAATCACTTACAGTATATCACACAAGGAATGGCGTAAAAATAAATTAAATCAATTCTTCACCTGCTGTTGATTTTTTAATTCTGCCTCCCAAAGATCGCAGTAAGGCTCAGCTCACATTTATCCTGCACTCTACGCTGAGCGCTTCCACAAAGGTTTTCGTGTAAATATCTGAAATGCGTGAAGATTCCCTATAATGAGGCAGATTGATGTACTGTGTCCGCTGTCTGGCTGTGATCCAATGCTGTCCGTCTTTTTAGGCGTGCATTAAGCATGGTACGCCACAGTTTTGTGTACTTCTAAAAAGAAGGAAACCACTGAACAGAGGCCAGACTGAGTCCAGAGTAAATCTTCTGTCTCACTATAGTAAATGGATCCCTAGGGGGCTTCATCTGAATCACTTCACTCGGAGATTTAGATGGAAACCCCAAAGCAAGTGTTCAGCATAGAGCGCCAGAAAAATGCAATCCCAAACATTATGTACAATGTTCCAATAAAAGCTTCAACTCAGTCCACAAAAATAGCAAGTCTCCACTCAGGTCCATCATCTGTCAGTGGAAATATAGAAAGTTTCCACATTACTGGTAGTAAAAAGGCTCTGGAAAAGCTGCTATGGCGCCTCGCACCCCAAAAGAAATCCAGTAAATTCTGTGCTCCTAAATCCAAATGCCCCTCTCCCATCTGAGTCCCAGTGTGCCTAAACCACATTTAGTGTCCACATGTTTGGCAATTCTGTAGTGATGAGAGACTGCATAATTTACGGGTGCGTGTCTACAAAAGAATGAGCTGGGCTTAACGTACTGGTCAGTACAACGTACTGGTCACTACAACTTACTGGGTACTACAATAGAAAAATATTTAGAGTTGAGAGTCCTCAGTGGTTCAACCACTGAGGACTCTCAACTCTAAATATTTTTCTATCTACTGGCTAACACGGTACGAAGATATACATCTTTACTGTATGGGTACTACAATGGCAATTTAAATGTACACTCAGCAACATCCACTGCTTCTTGTTTCCAGAAAACATCCATGGGGTCAAAATCTTCATCACACTTGTAGATAAATTCCTAAAGAGTTATAATTTCCAAAATGGGGTCTCTTGAAGGAATATTCTGCTCTTCTAGCACTTAGGGGCTCTGTATATGGAGTCAGCAAACTATTCTAGGAAAATCTGGGCTCCAGAAGGCAAATAGCATTATATCCCTCCCGAGTCTTGTCATATGGCTAAGCAGTACTGTACAGCCACATATCGGGTATTTCTACGTTCAGCAGATATTGTGGAACAAATTTTGGTGCGATTTTAACCCTTTTGGTTTAGTGAAAATGTAAAACTTGGGGCTAAAACATAATTTTCGTGGTAAAAATGTAATTATTTTTCTTCACTGCCCAATGGTGTAAAATTATGTGATACACCTGTGGCGTCAATATGATCACTGCAACCCTAGATTAATTCATCCAGAGGTGTAGTTTGTAAAATTAAGTCACTTATGAGTTCTGTTGTTCTGGCACCTTAGGGCTCTCCCAGTGGGTCATGATACCCGCAAACCATAACAGTAAAATCTGCACTATAATATGGTGCTCCTTCCCTTCTGAGCTTTGCACTGTGCCTCAAAAGTAGTTTTTTGACAACATATGGGGTGTAGGAGTATTCAGGAGAAATTGCACAGCAAATATAAGGCTCCATTTTCTCCTGTTATCCTTGTGAAAATGAAAAAAAAATTGGGGCTAAAAGATCAGTTTTATGGGAAAATATATATTTTTTTCATTTTCACAGATCAACGTTGTAAAATTCTGTGAAGTACCTATGGGTTCAAAGTGCTCACCACATGTCTAAATAAATTCCTTGAGGGGTTTAGTTTCCAAATTAGGGTAACTTTTGGGGGTTTCCCTACTGTTTAGGCACATCAGGGGCTCTCCAAACATGACATGACACCCGCACACAATTCCATCAAAGTTTGTGTTACAAAACGTCACTCCTTCCTGTCTGAGCCTTGACATGCACCCAAACAGTAGTTTTCCCCCACATAGGGGGTATCAGCGTACTCAGGAGAGATTAAACAACAATTTGCAGGGTCACAACAATTTATATGGTGCAATTTCTTCTGCTACTCTTGTGAAAACAAAAAATTGTGGCCAAATTGTGATTTTTTTTTTTGTTTTCACAGCTCAACGTTATAAACTTCTGTGAAGCACCTGGAGGTTCAAGGTGCTCACCAAACATCTAGTTAAGTCCCTTGAAGGGTCTAGTTTCCAGGGTCGGTACGCCAAGGGCTCTCAAAAGACACATGACATCTGTTTTCGATTGCAGCCAATTTTGCTTTCAAAAAGTCAAATGGTGCTGCTTCCCTTCTGAGCCCTGCTCAATATGCCATCACAATTTTGTTTTTAACAACTGAAAAAATGTAAAGTATTAATGTTTTATCGTTTAAAAAAATATAATTTGTTTTTTAATGAAGTAAAATGCGAAAAATAATTTAAAAAGTATTTCCACTTTTAAACACTAGGGGGAGCAGATTCTGAAATTAGCCTTGAAAACCTAGTGTACAACTAGCTCTCATTACGACTGCAGTAAATGTGGACTGGATTTGCTCACATGTGTGTGACATCACTCCTCTCCTCCCCTTCTGGGTGTTTGTAAAAAGATAAGAAAGGATGAAGTTTAGGATTACAGTGAGGAACCATTTTGTAGGTAACTTCCAGTGATACAAGTACACAGTGTCACCGAGGACGGACGGCAGCACTGATTCTGTTAATTAATGCTGCACGCTGTATCATAAGCTGGGGTTAGATGCGTGGAGTGTATCACATGCACGATTAGATATGCTTAGAGTAACAAATGCTGGTATTACATACAGGGCTAAGTGTAGTTTATCACATGATGGGATTAGATATTACGCTCAGCAGAGTGTATCACACAAGATGGGAATAGATACGCTGCATTTAATGTAAGTTGTGTCCCCGCTCCGTCCACTTCTATGGGAGCAGTGGTGTAATGTGTGACACCTAGTAGCATAGCTACTTGGGGGCAGAGGGGGCAGTTGCCTGGGGCTCCATGCTCCATGGGACCCATCCGGAGCTACGTCACTGTAAACTGTATCGGCATTCACCGATACAGTTAAAGTCTGCAGTGTAGTCAAGGGGGTCCATGAGCCGGGGAGGCCTAGAAACCAGACCCCATGACCGTCATCGCAAGTTCGACTATATCAGCTGAATGCTGATACAGGTGAAAGCAATGATGAGCGAGGGAGCTTGATGCTCCCTCTCCCATCAATTCCCCTCTGCGTCTGACGTCACTGACGCAGACACTGTCAGTGGGAGCGATAACGTCACTACATGACACCCGCTGTGCTGAGTTGTACAGGTACTCGCTGCAGAGACCAGAGCAGCTGGAGAACAAGGAAAAGAGGTGAGTATTGTATTTTTTATGGGGAGTGCATTATACTGTATGGAGATCTAGGGGAGTGCATTATACTTTATGGAGGTCTATGGAGAGTGCATTATACTGTTTGGAGGCAAATGGGGAGTGCATTATGTTATATAGAGGCCTATGGGTATTGCATTATACTGTATAGAAACCTATGGGAGAGCATTATATTATATGGAAGCCTATGGGGAGTGCATTATACTATAATAGAGGCCTATGGGGATAGCATTATACTTTATGGAGGACTATGGGGAGTGCATTATACTATATGGAGGCTATTTAGGGGGCCTTCATACAGTGTGGGAGCTAATGTGGGGCCTTTGTAGAGTTTAGGGGCCAGACAAGAAAAAATGAGAAAAGTCAATAATTCCATCAGAAAGAACGTTAGCTGTAAGTCCCTATCTTTAACTGTGCTGTAATCTCTTATGTGTTCTGCATCACTGGTAACTATCACTATATGGTCACAATATGGTGGTAATATCAGTGTTGGTCTTTGTATTGAGGTTTTTTTTAGTAACAGCGCAGTCATCTACTGAAGTTCTTCTACATCCACTATTAGGGTGCGCCACTGTACTTATAATCAGGGTTATCTGGTTAGGTTGTCCACTCAGAAGTTTCGCCCCCCCCTGAACCAAAACCCTAGCTATGCTTCTGGTGACTCCACTCCGTCCACTTCTATGGGAGCAGTGATGTAATGTATGACCCACTCTGTCCACTATATTACTACTCCCAAAGAAGTAGACAGAGCGGGATCACACATTATACCACTGCTCCCATAGAAGTGGACAGAGCAGTGTCACAGATAACACCACTGCTCCCTTAGAAATGTGTAACCCTGATCTGTCTACTTCTATGGAAGCAGGGGTGTAATAAGATAGATAGATACATAGAATAGACAGATATCCAGTAGATATATGTCACAATCCCTCTACATATAATAAACTTGCACCATTTAGTTCCTTTCATGTGGCACTAAAGGGTGTTAAGCCATGTTTACCCTAATGAATAAAAAAAAAAGGCGTGGGGTAACCCACATAGATCTCCACGTATTGCTCCACAGTATAATGGCCCCATATAGTGCCTCACAGTATAATGGCCTCATATAGTGCTCCACAGTATAAAGGCCCCATATAGTGCACCACAGCATAAAGGCCCCATATAGTGCTTCACAGTATGGTGGCCCCATATAGTGCCCCACAGTATGATGGTCCCATATAGAACTCCACTGTATATTAGCCCCAGAGTATAATGACCCCATTAATGGGTTAAAGTTTACGGTCCCATATTGTGCTCCATGGTATAATGACCCGACAGAAATGGCCCATAAGTGCACCACAGTATAATGGCCCATATTGCCCTGCAGTATAATGGCCCCATATAGTGCCTCACAGTATAATGGCCTCATATAGTGCTCCACAGTATAAAGGCCCCATATAGTGCACCACAGCATAAAGGCCCCATATAGTGCTTCACAGTATGGTGGCCCCATATAGTGCCCCACAGTATGATGGTCCCATATAGAACTCCACTGTATATTAGCCCCCAGAGTATAATGACCCCATATAATGCTTTAAAGTATACTGGTCCCATATAGTGCTCCATGGTATAATGCCCTGACAGCATAATGGCCCCATATAATGCACCACAGTATAATGGCCATATATTGTGCCCTGCAGTATAATGGTCACATATAGTGCCGTACAGTACAATGGCCCCATATAGTGCCCCACAGTATAATAAACCCATATAGTGCCTCACAGTATAATTACCCCATAAAGTGCTCCACAGTGTAATGCCCCCCACAGTATAATGGCCCATAAAGTGATCCACAGTATAATGCCCCAGACAGTATAAAGGCCCCATATAGTGTTCCACAGTATAATGCCCCCCACAGTATAATGGCCTCTTAGTGCTCCACAGTATAATGCCCCCCACAGTATAATGGCCCCATATAGTGCCCCATAGTTTATTGGCCCCATATAGTACTCCACAGCATAATGGCCCCATATAGTACCCCACAATGTAATGGCCTCATATACACAATGTTCCAAATTATTATGCAAATTGGTTTTAAGTGTCATAGCGTTTTTTTTTTGTTTTTGTAAATGAAACCCATTGATGGTATTGTGTCTCAGGGTTCTTTGGATCACTAAAATCAATCTCAGATACCTGTGATAATTAGTTTGCCATGTGAATCCAATTAAAGGAAAATTGAATGTTCCACACTATTAACCCTCTTTGCCATCCGACGTACTATCCAGTCCATGAAACCCAGGACAATCTGACCATGGACAGGATAGTACGTCGAAGCGATTGGCCCTGGGGGAGCGCAGCCGATCGCGGCCGGGTGTCAGCTGATTATCACGGACCGCTCCCCGCACATTAATCCCTGGTACACCGCGATCAAACATGATCGCGGTGTACCGGGGGCACAGGGGAGCATCGCGCAGAGAGGGGGCTCCCTGCGTGCTCCCCAAAGGCCCTCAGAACAGCGCAATGTGTCGCGCTGTTCCGAGGGACTCTCCTCACTGCAGGACCCCGTTTCCAAGATGGCCGCCGGGTCCTGCAGGGAGGCAGCTTCCTCAGTGCCTGCTGAGAGCAGGCACTGAGGAAGCCTGTAGCACTGCCTGTGAGATCGCTGGTTTCACAGAGTGATGTGCACACTGTGAGACCAACGATCTGATAAAGTACAGTGATGTCCCACCCTGGGACAAAGTAAAACAGTTAAAAAAATGAAAATCACGTGTAAAAAAAAATTCCAAAATAAAGGAAAAAAAAAATATTCCCCAATAAATTCATTTCTTCCTGTAAATAAAAAAAACAAAACAATAAAAGTACACATATTTGGTATTGCCGAGTCCGAAACAACCCCCCCTATAAAACTGTCTCACTAGTTAACCCCTTTAGTGAACCCCTTAAAAAAAAAAACAGAGCAAAAAAATCAATGCTTTATCATCATACCACCGAACAAAAAGTGGAATAACACGCGATCAAAAAAAACCGATATAAATAAACATGGTACCGCTGAAAACGTCATCTTGTCCCACAAAAAACGAGCCCCATACAGCATCATCAGCGAAAAAATAAAAAGTTATAGCTCGCAGAATAAAGCGATGCAAAAATAATTATTTTTTATATAAAATTGTTTTTATTGTATAAAAGCGCCAAAACATTAAAAAATGATATAAATGAGGTATCGCCGTAATCGTACTGACCCGAGGAATAAAACTGCTTTATCAATTTTACCACACGCGGAATGGTATAAACGCCTCCCCCAAAAGAAATTCATGAATTGCTGATTTTTGTTCATTCTAACTTCCCAAAAATCGAAATAAAAAGCGATCAAAAAATGTCACGTGCTCAAATATGGTACCAATAAAAACGTCAACTCGTACCGCAAAAAATAAGACCTCACATGACTCTGTGGGCCAAAATATGCAAAAATTATAGCTCTCAAAATGTGATGATGCAAAAAACTATTTTTTGCAATAAAAAGCGTATTTTAGCGTGGCAGCTGCCAATCATAAAAACTATATATAAATAGTAAATCAAACCCCCTTTATCATACCCTTAGTTAGGGAAAAATAATAAAATTAAAAAAATGTATTTATTTCCATTTTCCATTAGGGTTAGGGTTAGAGTTAGGGTTGCAGCTAAAGTTAGGGTTAGGGTTAAGGCTAAAGTTAGGATTGGGGTTAGGGTTGGGATTAGGGTTAGGGGTGTGTTAGGGTTAGGTTTGTTTTTAGGGTTATGGTTAGGGTTGGGACTAGGGTTAGGGGTGTGTTGGGGTTAGGGTTGGAGTTAGAATTGGGGGGGGTTTCCGCTGTTTAGGCACATCAGGGGCTCTCCAAATATGACATGGCGTCTGATCTCAATTCCAGCCAATTCTGCGTTGAAAAATCAAACGGTGCTCCTTCACTTCTGAGCTCTGCCATGTGCCCAAACAGTAGTTTACCCCCACATGTGGGGTATCAGCGTACTCAGGAAAAATTGCACAATAACTCTTGGGGTCCAATTTCTTCTGTTACCATTGGGAAAATAAAAAATTGGGGGCGAAAATTTCATTTTTGAAAAAAAAATGATTTTTTTGTTTTTACGGTTGTACGTTATAAACTTCTGTGAAGCACTTGGGGCTTCATAGCGCTCATCATACATCTAGATAAGTTCCTTGTGGGGTCTATTTTCCAAAATGGGGTCACTTGTGGGGGGTTTCCACTGTTTAGGCACATCAGGGGTCTCCAAATGCGACATGACACCCGCAGACCATTCCATCAAAGTCTGCAATCCAAAACATCACTACTTCCCTTCCGAGCCCCGACGTGTGCCCATACAGTAGTTTTCTCCCACATAATGAGTATCATCGTACTCAGGACAAATTGGACAACAACTTTTGGGGTCCAATTTCTCCTGTTACCCTTGTGAAAATAAAATATTGGGGACTAAAAGAACATGTTTGTGGAAAAAATATGATTTTTTTATTTTCATGCTCGGGCGTTCTAAACTTTAGTGAAACACCTGGGGGTTCAAAGTTCTCACCACACATCTAAATAAGTTTCTTGAGGGGTCTAGTTTCCAAAATGGTGTCATTTGTCTGGGGTTTCCACTGTTTAGGCAGATCAGGAGTTCTCCAAAGACGACATGGCGTCCAGCCAATTCTGCGTTGAAAAAGTCAAACGGCCCTCCTTCCCTTCCAAGCTCTGCCATGCACCCAAACAGTGGTTTACCCCCACATATGGGGTATCAGCAAACTCAGGACAAATTGCACAATAACTTTTGAAGTCTTGATACCCTTAGAAAATAAAAATTGGGGTGAAAAGATCATTTTTGTGGAAAAAATATGATTTTTTAATTTTATGGCTCTACGTTATAAACTTGTGTGAAGCACTTGAGGGTTTAAATTGCTCACCACAGATCTAGATAAGTTCCTTAGGGGGTCTAGTTTCCAAAATGGGTCACTTGTGCGTGGTTTTCACTGTTTAGGCACGTCAGGGGCTCTCCAAATGCAACATGGTGTCCAATCTCAATTCCAGCCAATTTTGGTTGGAAAAAGTCAAATGGTGCTCCTTCCATTCCGAGATCTGCCGTGCCCCTAAACAGTGGTTCCCCCCCACATATGGGGTATAATCGTACTCAGGATAAATTGTACATCAACCTTTGTGGTCCAATTTCTCCTGTTACCCTTGGAAAATTAAAAATTGGTGACTAAAAGATAATTTTTGTGGGAAAAAAATAGGATTTTTTATTTTCATGCCTAGGCATTATAAACTTGTGTGAAGCACTTGGGAGTTCAAAGTGCTCACCACAGACCTAGATAAGTTCCTTAGGGGGTCTAGTTTCCAAAATGGGATCAATTGTGGGGGTTTCCACTGTTTAGACTCATTTGGGGCACTGCAAACGGAACATGACTCCCATCAATGTCTGCATTCCAAAACGTTATTACTTCCTTTCCAAGCCCTGCCGTGCACCCAGTTTCCCCATCCCCCACATATGGGGTATCAGCAGCGTACTCAGGACAAATTGGACAACAACTTTTGGGGTCCAATTTCCTTGGGAAAAATCAAAAATTTGGGACTAAAAATCATTTTTGTGGAAAATTGTTTTTTTTTTCACACCCAGGCATTCTAAACTTTTGTGAAACAATTGGGGGTTCAAAGTGCTCACAACAGAACTAGATAAGTTCCATAGGGGGTCTAGTTTCCAAAATGGTGTCACTTGCGGGGAGTTTCCACTGTTTAGGCGCATCAGAGGCTCTCCAAACGCGACATGGCGTCCAATCTCAATTCCAGCCAATTTTGGTTTGAAAAAGTCAAACGGCGCTCCTTCCCTTACGAGCTCTGCTGTGTGCCCAAACAGTGGTTTTCCCCCAAATATGGGGTATTGGCGTACTCAGGAGAAATTGCACAACAACTTTATCTGTCCATTTTCTCCTTTTACTCTTGTGAAAATAAAAAAAGTTTGTAAAAGTTCATTTTTGTGACTAAAAAGTTAAATATTCATTTTTTCCTTCCACGTTGCTTCAGCTCCTGTGAAGCACCTGAAGGGTTAATAAACTTCTTGAATGTGATTTTGAGTACCTTAAGGGGTGCAGTTTTTAGAATGGTGTCACTTTTGGGTATTTTCTGCCATATAGACCCCTCAAAGTGACTTCAAATGTGAGGTGGTCCCTAAAAAAATGGCTTTGTAAATTTTATTGTAAAAGTGAGAAATCGCTGGTCAAATTTTAACCCTTATAATTTCCTAACAAAAAAAAGTTTTGGCTCCAAAATTGTGCTGATTTAAAGTAGACATGTGGGAAATGTTATTTCTTAACTATTTTGTGTGACATATTTCTCTGTTTTAAGGGAATAAAAATTCAAAATTTGAAAATTGCTAAATTTTTGCCATATTTGCGTTTTTTTAAAAAATAAAAGCAAGTTATATCGAAGAAATTTTACCACTAACGTGAAGTACAATATGTCACGAGAAAACATTCTCAGAATCACGAAGATTTGTTGAAGCGTTCCAGAGTTATAACCTCATAAATAGACAGTGGTCAGAGTTGTAAAAATTGGCAGGGTCATTAATGTGCAAACCACCCTTGGGGTGAAGGGGTTAAGCAGGCCAGAGTTTTCAAGTAACATGGGAAAGAAAAAAGGTCTCTCTGCTGCTGAAAAACATCAAATAGTGCAATGCCTTGGTCAGGGGATGAAAACATTAGATATTTCCCGAAAACTTAAGCATGATCATCGTACTGTTAAGAAATTTGTGGCTGATTCTGAGCACAGTCGTGTTCGTGCTGATAAAGGCAGAATGAGGAAGGTTTCTGCTAGGCAAGTTCATCGGATTAAGAGAGCAGCTGCTAAAAAGCCATTACAAACCAGCAAGCAGACATATGAAGCTGCTGGTGCGTCTGGAGTCCTTCGAACCTCAAGGTGTAGGATCCTTCAAAGGCTTGCTATGGTGCATAAATCTACTATTCGGCCACCCCTAAACAGTGCTCACAAGCTGAAACGGTTGCAGTGGGCCCAGACATACATGAAGACTAATTTTCAAACAGTCTTGTTTACTGATGAGTGTCAAGCAACCCTGGATGGTCCAGATGGATGGAGAAGTGGATGGTTGGTGGATGGCAACCATGTCCCAACAAGGCTGCAACATCAGCAAGGAGGTGGAGGAGTCATGTTTTGGGCCGGAATCATGGGAAACAGCTGGTAGCACCCTTTAAGGTTCCTAAGGTGTGAAAATGACCTCTGCAAAGTATATAAAGTTTCTGACTGACAACTTTCTTCCATGGTATAAAAAGCAGAAACGTGCCTTCAGGAGCAAAATCATCTTCATACATGACAATGCACCATCTCATGCTGCAAAGAATACCTCTGAGACATTGGCTGCTATGGGCATAAAAGGAGATAAACTCATGTTGTGGCCACCATCTTCCCCTGACCTCAACCCTATAGAGAATCTTTGGAGTATCATCAAGCAAAAGATCTATGAGGGTGGGAGGCAGTTCACATCAAAATAGTAGCTCTGTGAGACTATTCTAACTTCATGCAAAGAAATTCAAGCAGAAACTCTCCAAAAACTCACAAGTTCAATGGATGCAAGAATTGTGACGGTAATATCAAAGAAGGGTTCCTATGTTAACATGTAACTTGGCCTGTTAGGATGTTTTGGCGTTAAATAGCTTTTTTGATCAGTGTTCTGCCCATTCTGAGTACTGGGCAGCATGTTTCTTATTGTGTACTAGTTTTGTTTGTAATAGCACCATCTAGTGGTGGATGAATTTATAGACTGTGCCTTTAACAAGCAGATAGAGTGTTGCATTGTGGGATTGAAGAGAGGTATTCTGGGAACAAGAAACTCCATTTTCTTCCATGTACTTCAGGGAATACACGTGTTCATGTGCTCTCCTGTGACCTCTCCAACTTGAGTTTGCTATCCTGGTAAAGCATATCTGGTAAGATCAATATCTTCTCTAGCAATGCAGTGTTTAGGAGGCTATTAACTATATAGCAGCCAGTGCATAGGAGATGTTATTAGAATCCTGTGTTTTCTCATGTTATAGTTGCATCATACTGTATACTTTCTTGTTAATTGTAAAGTGTCAGCTGTGTGATTATTGCCCAATACTTATCTATGTCATTTGTATTTTTTATAGTTTTACCGCGCGCATGTTCTATACTGTTCACCAATAAACAAGTTAGACTATAGAGGACAGTCTGCTTATTTTGGAAGATAGAATGATGGTTTAGCTGTATGCTAGAATGCACACCGTGTCAACGTGTATGAAGGCAGAACAGTAAAACAGATGCTAGACGCCTGCAATAGTGAATACGACTTAAGGAGCCGCTTGTACCAACACCGCACTGCCTGCGGATACTGCAGTTGCCGCCATACCGTCACAAGTACCGAGAGTGCAGCCCGCCATTAGGCGCTTCATCATTCCCGCCACGCGGAAGCCGCCGCGCATAGACTGTTTCCCGCTAATATACTCAGCAGTACGCAGCTAAGCTCACAATGTCTCAAAACAGCACATCCTCACTCAAAACAAGGTCACGAGCAAGCTCCAGCAGGTCGTCATTAGCAGAGCTCGCTGATGTCGCCCGTGCCGAAGCTGAGGCAGCTAAAGCAAGATCCTCCTACGCCGAAAGAGAGATGTACCTAAATCTGAGGCAGGCGGGGCAAGATGCAGATAGTGCACGTTTGCAGGCCGAAAGCGCATGTCTGCAGGCAGAGAGAGAGGCCGAAACCGAACGCCTGCAAGCTGAAACTGCATGTTTGCAGGCAGAGAGAGAGAGAGGCCGAAACCGCACGCCTGCAAGCTAAAACTGCACGTTTGCAAGCAGAGAGAGAGGCCGAAACCGCACGCCTGCAAGCTGAAACTGCACGTTTGCAGGCAGAGAGAGAAGCGGAAACTGCACGTTTGCAAGCAGAGCTAGAAAAAGTTGCAGCAGAGAAAGAGACAGCAGCTGCAATTGCTAAAGCAGAGTATTTGGAAGCTACGAAGGGTCCTGATTGTGAGAGAGGCAGCAACATTCGCGGACCAGATCTAGAACAGCAAGATCCAGCGGAGCGCATCGCAGAGTATGTCCGTCAACATTCCAGCATAGATGACAGCTATGATATACCACATCGACCAGTCTACGCCGGTTACCAACGATCCAACCCCGAACCTCGTTACCACAAACAAGGAGTCGTCCAGTACAGAGATGTCGACCACAGCTGCTGTTCTGAGCAGAAGGTACAGCTCCCATCCCGCCTTAAAGAGACACCTTCTGCACCGAGAAGGTACTGCACAGACTATAGGAAGTCAGAAGCGTCTCACAGGTATGGTGATACACCACACACTAGACATGACTATAACACACCAGCTCGTGCCAGCACTGACCAAGCCACCATAGACTTTGCAAAGTTCCTTGCCCGCCAAGAACTGGTTACAAAAGGACTTGTAAAGTTCACTGATAAACCGAGAAATATAGATCATGGCGAGCCTCGTTCTGGAACGCCATTCATGGTCTGGACCTTTCTAGTATTGAGGAGTTAGATCTCCTAGTACAGTGGCTCGGAAGTGAGTCGGTCGAGCATGACAAAAGACTAAGAGACATCAATGTAAAGCATCCACACATAGGTCTACGCAAAGTGTGGGAAAGACTTGATGAATGCTATGGGACAGTAGAAGTCATAGAGAATGCTTTATACAAAAGAATTGATGATTTTCCTAAGATAGGACGTAAAGGTTATCAAAAGCTTAGAGAATTGAGTGATTTATTGATAGAGTTACAGGTTGCCCAGGAGGAAGGAGACTTGCCCGGATTGGCATTCTTAGACACCACTAGGGGTGTCAATCTGGTAATACAAAAACTTCCTTACAACCTACAAGAAAAGTGGGTTACATATGGTTCACGTTATAAACAAAATCATAATGTACCACTTCCCTCCTTTCACTGTATTCGTAGAATTTGTCGCCGAACAAGCTAAGATCAGAAACCACCCTAGTTTTGACTTCACTCTGTCATGTTCCACTGCCCCCGGCGTCAAACCCAGTAGGACACCCGTGGCAGTCCACAAAACTAACATTGTTTCCACAGGCCCTCCTCACAATGCGAGTAAACCCACTCGAGACGAGAACAAGCCTCAGGATGTCAGTAAACAGTGTCCTCTACACAAGAAACCACATCCTTTATTAAAATGCAGAGCCTTCAGGGAGAAGTCTTTGGAGGATCGCAAAGGTTTCCTCAAAGAGAACAACATCTGCTTCAAATGTTGTGCCACAACCTCTCACTTCTCCAGGAACTGTGAAGCTAGCGTGAAATGTGCAGAATGCATGCAGCAGCACGGATCACAATACAGTCTTGCACCCTGGACCACCTCCACGAGTGTTGTCACAAGCAGAGAAGCACGATGGGAAGGTGAAGAACACTGATGAAGATACCCCTGTGGTCAGCTCTTAATGTATGGAGATCTGTAAGGGACTCACAGGAGGAAGGTCCTGTTCAAAAATCTGCCTTGTCCGAGTCTATCCTGCAAGCTGCAAGGACAAAGCCCTCAAGATATATGCAATCCTGGATGACCAAAGTAACAGGTCTCTAGCCAGGTCCATCTTCTTTGACAACTTCAGTATTGTAGGCCCTAGTTCTCCCTACTACCTGAGGACGTGTTCAGGTACCGTTGAGACGGCGGGGAGAAAAGCAACCGGATACAAGTTGGAGTCCATAGATGGTCAAACCTGCCTATCGCTACCAACCATCCTGGAGTGCAACCAGATTCCCGACAACAGGTCAGAGATACCTTCACCAGAGGTGGCGACACATCACCCCCATCTGAAGCATATAGCCCACCGGATACCTGAGTTGGATTCAGAAGCCCCAATAGCTCTACTACTGGACAAGTCTAAAGAATATATAAATGGCTCCAGAAGTGCTCCGTACACTCAGAGGCTTGACCTTGGATGGGTCATCATAGGGGACGATCTGTCTAGGAGGAGCACACAAGCCAGCCTCAGTCAACCGTATGCTCACCAGCACACTAGAAAATGGATGTCTTTCTCTCTTCCAGCCATGTCACAATGGTCTGCTGGTAAAGGAATTACCAAACAGCACTCCCCTACCTTGCCCTTTCTCAGTACCTACCAACGAAGACCACACCTGTGAAGGTGAACAAGACCACATGGGATGTACAGTCTTCCACAGGACAAAGGAAGACGACAAGGTAGCGATGTCCATAGAAGATAGGATGTTCCTGGACATCATGGATAGACAAATAGTCAAAGACAAATCGAACAGTTGGGTCGCACCCTTACCATTTTGACCTAAGAGAAGGCTCCTACCCAACAACAGGGAACTGGTCTACAGCCGATTCATCTCCCTCAGGCACAAGCTTAAGAAGTCACCTGAGACGAAGGAACACTTCTTTACCTTCATGGGAAGGATATTCCAGAACAGCCACGCAGAGATTGCACCTGCACTTCGCCCTCAGAGGAGTGTTGGTATTTGCCCATCTTCGGAGTATACCATCCCAAGAAGCCAGGTCAAATAAGAGTGGTATTCGACTCAAGTGCCAAATGTGAAGATGTCTCATTAAATGATGTCCTACTGTCAGGCCCAGACCTCAACAACAGACTTCTGGAAGTACTTCTCTCTTTCCGCAGAGATACGGTGGCATTTATGGCTGATATACAGCAGATGTTCCACTGTTTTCTCGTCAAAGAGGAGCACAGAAACTACTTGAAGTTCTTCTGGTATCGTGACAACGACCCAGACAAAGACATCACAGAGTACCGGATGAGGGTACACATCTTCGGGAACAGCCCTTCCCCAGCAGTCGCTATCTACGGCCTCCGTAATTCTGCCAAAGAAGGCGAAGAAAAATATGGGTCAGACGTCAGATCCTTCGTAGAAAAGGACTTCTACGTAGACGACTGTTTGAAGTACACACCAACCAATGAGGCTGCAATCAGTCTACTAAAAAGGGCTCAAGAAATGCTCGCTCAGTCTAACCTAAGGTTGCACAAGATTTCTTCCAACAGTCGAGAGTTGATGGAAGCATTTCCCTCTCAAGACTATTCCAGCGATCTAAAGGACCTAGAACCTAAGCATTGACACTCTTTCCATGCAGTGGAGTCTTGGATTGCTTTGGGATCTGAAGTCGGATGCCTTCACCTTTCAGATAAGTAAAGACGAGAAACCCTTCACGCGCAGAGGAGTTCTTTCTTTTCGTGAATAGTCTATACGACCCCCTGGGATTCGTAGCTCCAGTTACGGTCCAAGGGAAAATGATGCTAAGAGACTTCACCCAAGACACATCTGATTGGAATGATCCACTGCCAGCAGAAAAGGCAGACCTGTGGGCCGAGTGGAAGAGGTCTCTCGAGGCCTTGACCGACCTTCGTGTGAAACGACCGTATGCTCCTGTGCCATCCACAGAAGTCAAGACACAAAGACTTTGTATCTTCTGTGACAGCATCAGTCGAAGCAATCGCAGCAGTAGCATACCTCAAAACCATAGATGTCAATGAACAGAGCCACATCGGGTTTGTGATGAGCCGGACTAAACTGACACCACTCCGCGAACACATGGTACCCAGACTGGAACTCTGCGCTGCTGTCCTCGCAGTTGAGTTGGCCGAGCTTATCTCAGGTGCGATGAATCTGGAGACCAAAGAAGCAAGTTCTACACTGATAGCAAGGTGGTACTGGGATACATCTGCAATGAAACAGACAGTTTTATGTCTATATCAGCAACCGGATACTGAGGATAAGAAGATCTACCTGCCCTAGTCAGTGGCACTATGTACCTACTCACCTCAATCCTACGGACCATGCGACTAGATCCGTTGCTTCAAGTCATCTTAAGGACACTACATGGTTCACAGGCCCTGCTTCCATGTACCATTCGATGCCCCACATTGACAGGCCTGAAACGTTCGAACTAGTGGATACAGATGCCGACGAAGAGCTCTGTCCTCGTGTGTCTGCTTTGCATACAGAGATTTCAAGTCATTACCTGGAATCTCATCGGTTCAGCAGGTTCTCAACCTGGAAGTCACTTGTTCGAGCCGTTGCTTGTCTACTTCATGTGGCCAAGTACTACAAGTCAGCATTACCTGCAAGCCAGAGATAATAAAAAGGTTGGTATCACTGCTAGCATGTTTTTACCACCCTCAACTTGGAAAGAGCCAAGGTTACAATACTTCGTGTTGTGCAAAGGGAAACCTACACCAGAGGAATAGAGAACCTCAACAAAGGACAACCCGTTCCTGGAGACAACGTGCTGAAGAAGCTCACTCATTAGGCCACTCACAGCACTTTCCAGTGATTCCAGAGACGCGACAGTCCTTACTCCTGCCATGCTACTCACTCAGAAAACCAAGCCTCCCAGCGCACCACTGAGAGAATTCAGCAACAAGGACCTCTACAGATGTCAATGGAGACAAGTTCAAAGTCTCTCCAATACTTTCTGGGACAGATGGAGAAAACAATATTTCTCTACCTTACAGCCTAGGAAGAAGTGGCAGATCGACAAGCCAAACATCAAACCAGGTGATATTGTGCTCATGAAGGACAGCCAGTCACACCGAAATGAGTGGCCACTAGACCTCATCTCCAAGGTATTCCCAAGCAAGGATGAGAAGGTGCACAAGGTCGAGGTCAAAGTGTGGAAGACTGGGGAGAATAAACTATTCCTCAGACAAGTTGCGGAACTAGTTTTACTGCTTTCGCCAAAAGAGCCTGTATGTGGCATCAGTTGATGCCAAGCGGGGAGTGTTCTGCCCATTCTGAGTACTAGGCAGCATGTTTCTTATTGTGTGCTAGTTTTGTTTGTTATAGCACCATCTAGTGGTGGCTGAATTTATAGCCTGTGCCTTTAACAAGCTGATAGTGTTGCATTGTGGGATTGAAGCAAGGAATTCTGGGAACAAGAAACTCCATTTTCTTCCATGTACTTCAGGGAATACACGTGTTCATGTGCTCTCCTGTGACCTCTCCAACTTGAGTTTGCTATCCTGGTAAAGCATATCTGGTAAGATCAATATCTTCTCTAGCAGTGCAGTGTTTAGGAGGCTATTAACTGTATAGCAGCCAGTGCATAGGAGATATTATTAGAATCCTGTGTTTTCTCATGTTATAGTTGCATCATACTGTATACTTTCTTGTTAATTGTAAAGTGTCAGCTGTGTGATTATTGCCCAATACTTATCTATGTCATTTGTATTTTTTATAGTTTTACCGCGCGCATGTTCTATACTGTTCACCAATAAACAAGTTAGACTACAGAGGACAGTCTGCTTATTTTGGAAGATAGAATGATGGTTTAGCTGTATGCTAGAATGCACACCGTGTCAACTTGTGTGAAGGCAGAACAATCAGTGAATGTGACCTCCTAATGCTGCAAATTCCACAAATGAGCATTTACAGTTCTTTAAAACATATCAAATGTTTAGAAATTCTACTGTGCCTAATAATTTGGAACAGTGCATTTTGAGTTTTTATTCATTTTGGAGATTATACTGTTCTCATTGGGAGGTTTCTTCAATAAAATTCGATGTATACTCTAACAGGTGATGACTTTTATTAGACTGACTGTCATTTGCACTGACCACTTAGGAAAATTAGAGAAAAATATCATTTGCATAATAATTTGGAACATGGTATAGTGCCCCATAGTATAATGGCTACATAGAGTGTTCCACCGTATAAAGATCCCATATTGTGTATCCTGGTATATGTCCTTCATCCTGATATATGTCTCTCATCCTGTTACATGGCTATATCCTGGTATACGGCCCCCTTCCTGGTATATGGCTCCCTTCCTGGTATATGGCCCCTCCATCCTGATATATGGCCTCTCCCTCCTGGTACATGACCTCTCTATCCAAGTATATGGCCCATCCATTCTGGTATTTGGCCCTTCCATCCTAATATATGGCCCCTTTGTCCTGGTATATGGCCTCTCTGTCCTGGGATATGGTTTCTCCATCCTGGTATATGGCCCCTCCATCCTGGTATATGGCCCCCATCATGGTATTTGGCCCCTACATCCTGGTATATGTGTTCCCTATCCCAGTATATGGTCCCTCCATCCTGATATATGGCATCCATCCTGGTATACGGCCCCTCCATCCTTGAATATGTCTCCCCTATCCTTGTATATGTTTCCCAATACTTGTATGTCTCTACTTTATCCTGGTATATGGCCCCTTCATCCTGGTATATTTCCCCTCCATCCTGGTTAACGGCCCCATCCTGGTACATGCCCTCATACGGTGTCTGATCCTAGTGTATGGCCTATCCTGGTATATGCCATCATCCTGGGCCCCATCTTGATATATGTCCTCATCCTGGTATATGCCCTCATCCTGGGCTCCATCTTGGTTTATGACCCCATCCTGGTATATTGCCCCATCCTGGTATATGTTCCCCATCCAGATACAGTACAGACCAAAAGTTTGGACACACCTTCTCAATCAAATATTTTTCTGTATTTTCATGACTATGAAAATTGTAGAATCACACTGAAGGCATCAAAACTATGAATTAACATATGTGGAATTATACATTAAACTTTACAAAAAAGTGTGAAGCAACTGAAAATATGTCTTATATTCTAGGTTCTTCAAAGTAGCCACCTTTTGCTTTGATTACTGCTTTGCATGCAGAAAAGGTGAACGGATGGACTCTACATGCCTGGTTCCCACCGTGAAGCATGGAGGAGGTGGAGGGGGTGCTTTGCTGGTGACACTGTTGGGGATTTATTCAAAATTGAAGCAGTGAGCGGTCCAGCTCACCCCAAACCATCTTGATTGAGTTCAGGTCTGGTGACTGTGGAGGCCAGGTCATCTGGCATAGCACCCCAACACTCTCCTTCTTGGTCAAATAGCCCTTAAACAGCCTGGAGGTGTGTTTTGGGTCATTGTCCTGTTGAAAAATAAATGATGGTCCAACTAAACGCAAACCGGATGGAATAGCATGCTGCTGCAAGATGCTGTGGTAGCCATGCTGGTTCACTATGCCTTCAATTTTGAATAAATCCCCAACAGTGTCATCAGCAAAGCACCCCCACATCATCACACCACCTCCTCCATGCTTCACGGTGGGAACCAGGCATGTAGAGTCCATCCGTTCACCTTTTCTGCATGCAAAGCAGTAATCAAAGCAAAAGGTGGCTACTTTGAAGAACCCAGAACATAAGACATATTTTCAGTTGTTTCACACTTTTTTGTAAAGTGTAATGTATAATTCCACATGTGTTAATTCATAGTTTTGATGCCTTCAGTGTGATTCTACAATTTTCATAGTCATGAAAATACAGAAAAATCGTTGAATGAGAAGGTGTGTCCAAACTTTTGGTCTGAACTGTATATATCCCCCATCTATTCAACACATAGAAAAAAAGTAAACGCTTGTATTTACCTTCCCTGTACTCCCACTCTGTTATGCGTCCACTACTGTGTCAGTCTGTTCAAAGCACAGCAGATAGACGATCTCCCTGCTGTGGTCTGAACTGGTCGATGGTGGGTGGTGATCTGCACCCTGTAGTGTAATACTGACAGGATGCAATCACAACTCCCCGCAGCCGCAGATAATCACCCAGGACCTCTGCTTTCTGGCACCTTCTCTCCCCGGCTGCTCCTGTCATTGCACGCACTAAGCTAAGCAGTGTGTGCAATGACAGGGCGAAAATGCTGTGGGCTACAACAAAATGGCCGCCATCTCCTCCCACAGCTGTGACAGCCCAGGGGGCATGCCCAGGATACAACTAGAGGCAGGAGGAGTAACCTCAATACATGAGATATGGTCGCCATAAGTGAGGTGTATAAGTGTCCTGCTCAAAGACTTACACACCTCCAAATGAAAATGGCAGCCCCCAGTGTAATAATAAATAAAAAAAACTATTAAAGTTTTACATTTAAATTTGTATTAAAAATAGTTTATTATATAATCAATACTTTTTAATACAAAATTGAAAATCACAGCACGTTCCCTTTTACGGTCGGGGCTTTGACTAGGCCTTTCCAAATCATTCACACATTTTCCCTTAAACCACTCGACTGTAGCTTTAGCAGTATTCTTTGGGGCATTTTTTTGTTGGAAGGTGAACCTCCGTCCTAGTCTCAAATCACTGACAGACTGAAACAGGTTTTGCTCAAGAATATCCTTGTATCTGAAAAACATCCCCACAGCATGATGCTGTCACCACCATGTTTTCCTGTGGGGATGGTGATCTTTGGGTGATGATGAGCTGTCTTCATTTGGCTACAGACATAGCGTTTACCTTTTGGCCAAAAATTTCAATGTTGGTCTCATATGACCATAGATCCTTCTGTCATACATACATAGCGTTACAATTTTTGCATGTAAGTAAAGGCTTTTTTCTGTCCACTCTTCCATAATGGCCACCTCTATGGAGTATATGGCTTATTGTGAGTGTATGGACAGATACTCCAGTCTCTACTTGGGAACTCTGAAACACCATTTTGGTCTCTGTGCTGACTCTCTAATTAATGCCCATCTTGCCCAGGCTTACAGTTTTGGTGGATGGCCCTCTTTTGGCTGGTTTGTTGTGGTACCATGTTCTTTGCGTTTGATGATAATAGATTTGATGGTGCTCTGGGGGACCATCAGAGATTTGGGATATTTTTTAATAACCTAACCCTGACTTGGACTTCTCAACAGTTTTGTCTCTGACTTGTTTGGAGATCTCATTGGTCTTCATTGTATGGTTAGTGGTGCCTTGGAGATCTCTCCCCGGCTGCTTCTGTCATTGCACGCTCTAAGCTAAGCAGTGTGTGTGATGACAGGGTGAAAATGCTGTGTGCTACAACAAAATGGCCGCCATCTCCTCCCACAGCTGTGACAGCCCAGGGGACATGCCCAGGATACAGCTAGAGGCAGGAGGAGTAACCTCAATACATTAGATATGGTCGCCATAAGTGGGGTGTATTAGTGTCCTGCTCAAAGACTTACACACCTCCAAATGAAAATGGCATCCCCAGTGGCTAAAGTAATAATTGATAAATAAAAAAACTATAATAGTTTTACATTTAATTTTGTATTAAAAATAGTTTATTATATAATCAATACTTATTAATACAAAATTAAAAATCACAGCACGTTCCCTTTTACGGTTGGGGCTTTGACTAGGCCTTTCAAAAACATTTACACATTTTTCCTTAAACCACTCGACTGTAGCTTTAGCAGTATTCTTTGGGTCATTTTCTTGTTGGAAGGTGAACCTCCATCCCTGTCACAAATCACTGACAGACGGAAGCAGGTTTTGCTCAAGAATATCCTTGTTTTCGAAAACATCCCCACAGCATGATGCTGTCATCACCATGTTTTACTGTGGGGATGGTGTTCTTGGGGTGATGATGAGCTGTCTTGGTTTGGCTACAGACATAGCGTTTACCTTTTTGGCCAAAAATTTCAATGTTGGTCTCATCTGACCACAGATCCTTCTGTCATACATACATAGAGCTACAATTTTTGCGTGTAAGTAAAGGCTTTTTTCTGTCCACTCTTCCATAATGGCCACCTCTATGGAGTGTATGGCTTATTGTGATTGTATGGACAGATACTCCAGTCTCTACTTGGGAACTCTGAAACACCATTTTGGTCTCTGTGCAGACTCTCTAATTAATGCCCATGTTGCCCAGGCTTATAGTTCTGTTGGATGGCCCTCTTTTGGCTGGTTTGTTATGGTACCATGTTCTTTGCATTTTAATGATAATAGATTTGATGGTGCTCCGGGGGACAATTAGAGATTGGGATATTTTTTAACAACCCAACCCTGACTTGGACTTCTCAACAGTTTTGTCTCTGACTTGTTTGGAGATCTCATTGGTCTTCATTGTATGGTTAGTGGTGCCTCTTGCTTCCTTATGGGCCTTTCAGAAAAGGTTAGTCTATACTGACAGACCATGTGAAATTTGCACACAGTTAGACTTCCTTTCACTAGGCATGTGACTTATGAAGTTAATTGTTGCACCAGAAATTTTTAGGGGCTTCATAGCAAAAGGAGTGAATATATATGCACATGCCAATTTTTAGTTGTTTGATCCTATAAATTACATTTTTGCCTATATTTTTCCCACTTCACTTCAGCTACTTTGATTATTTAGTGCTGATGCATTCACACATGACAATATTTAAACACTGGTTGTAATGTAACAATATATGTAAAAAGCCAAGGGGAAAAATACTTTTGCAAGACACTGTAACTGTGCTCAGTGAATTTGGTAATGTGAAGATTTTTCACTTCAATATGTGGCACACTGTAACAATTTTGTAGGTACTATGGAATCTGTTTGCATGCGATAAAACGAATCTGAGACTAAAGCTGAGACAAATAAGTGCATTGAACAAAGCAAAAGGTAGAACATAAACTAACAGAGATTTTCCTGCAATTGTAACGAGGTGCACAGCACAAAACAGAAATGTTAAACAAACTCAATAGCGGGGTGCGACCGCTCATACTAACAAGTCCTGCAGTAATTTGAAGCAAGAGTACGCACAGCACTTAAATGTGGAAGTCCAGCAGTAATATGAAGCAATAGTGCTCACGGCTCTTAAACATAGAAGTCCAGCAATGATATGAAGCAAGAGTGCGCACAGCACTTAAACATAGAAGTCCAGAAATAATATGAAGTATGAGTGCACACAGCACTTAAATGTAGCAGTCCAGCAATAATATGAAACAAGAGTGCGCACGGCATTTAAACATAGAAGTCCAGAAATACACAGGTGGAGCATTAACAAGAATAGGTTACTAAATATACCTTTTGGGCTGAAAAAGTCCTTCTCTTGTCCAGCACCACAGCCCACACCAACATAGTCCAAGAAGTGATAACAATATCAGAATCTCTTACTGACCACAGCAGTTCCAGAGATGAGTAGCTCCAAACAAGAAGTCCGGACAATAAGTAACACCGGCCAGGATCAGGAAGCCACACAAATGACTGAAGGCAGCTGAAAGTGGAGAGGCAGAGCACCGAGTAACGAGCAGCAGCAGCAGGATCTCCAGTAGCAGACTAGGAGGAAGCTCAGAAGCCAACAGCAACAAAATACTCAGGCAAGGAGGATCTCCTGACCCTTACTTAAATAGCAGGACAGACAGGGAATTCAATGCCAGGCGAAGTACCAGACTCCATCTTGGATAAGGGCAAAACAGGCTCCATGGAACATCCGGAACCCTTATACACATGCAGTAAATAATATGGTAAATGATACATATACAGTATATGACTTATGACCTCTAGGAGATCACAAAACATTTGTGACTTTTGGTTCATAGCCACCATCAGACCAAAAAACCTCCATATTTGTTTGGATCCCGGGGTCCCAAGTGGGGTAGCTCAAAGGAGTGATTCTGCAGGAGGGGGCCACAGACCACATCTCAGTACCAATGCTTTCTGGCTGATGTTTTGGTCACTTTTGAATGTTGGTTGTGCTTTCACACTCGTAGTAGCATGAGATGGACTCTACAACCCACACAAGTGGCTCAGGTAGTGCAGCTCATCCAGGATGGCACATCAATGCGAGCTGTGGCAAGAAGGTTTGCTGTGTCTGCCAACATAGTGTTCAGAGGCTGGAGGCGCTACCAGGAGACAGGCCAGAACACCAGGAGATGTGGAGGGGGCCGTAGGTGGGCAACAACCCAGCAGGATCGCTACCTCTGCCTTTGTGCAAGGAGGAACAGGAGGAGCACTTCCAGAGCCCTGCAAAATGATGTCCAGCAGGCCACAAATGTGCATGTGACTGCACAAACGATTACAAACCGACTCCATGAAGATGGTCTGAGTGCCCGATGTCCACAGATGGGGGTTGTGCTCACAGGCCAACACCGTGAAGGACACTTGTGGCACCCCAGGAGTTCGGTTGCCACAGTGAAGGAAGGATCCCTTTAACAGGTAATACAGCATACAACAACTTTCCTACTCCGGGAGGGGGAGCTCTAACAACTGATTTCAGGAGAACTCCTCTAGAACATTCTGGCTGGGGGAGGAGTTAGTGAGTATGGCTGGAGGGACAAGAGAGGAAAGACATGTGGAGACAAGCTGGGGGAAAGAGGAGCTATAGAGAGCTCACCCCCAGGTCTGAGCACCAGAAACTGGACCCCGGAGTCTGAGGCTGAGTGGGTAACTAAACTCCCAGCAGCAGAATCTAGAGGGCAGGAGACAGCAGGTTCTCTGCCCCAACTAAGACTCTACTACACAGCAGCAGCACATGTGAGCCGGAGACTCCCTAGATGAGTGATTCCTGAAGCAGGCTACAGTTGCCTGTTATGAGAGTAAAGTTCTACTTAGACAAGAAAGAGAAAAAGGTAGCACACTGTAGCGCTATAGCTTGTAAACACGAAATATGAAAAATATGAAAAATGAATTGCATCATTACCTTAGAAATATGAAAAATTGAGAAGTCTTAGCGCATAAGATGGCCAAATTATGTGAGCCTGATAGCCACGTCAAGGCTCTTCTCGTATATCAGGTCCTAACTAATGCCTATCCTCGCTTAGAAAAGTCTGTCTGCATGGGAACGTATGAATCCTCTCTTCAGACTAAAATCTACATCTCTGTGGAGGGTGATGAACCTGTTGTAATTAAAAAGCCTGTGACCACCAGGTGGAGTGCTCAGGTAGAAGGTAAATGAATACATATCAAAAAACTGACCGGCACATCCAAACATAGATTCAGTGTGAACAGGTGCTAAACCTAGAGTCACCAACTCATATACATACAAGAGAAAAAGGTAGCACACTGTAGCGCTATAGCTTGTAAACACGAAATATGAAAAATATGAAAAATGAATTGCATCATTACCTTAGAAATATGAAAAATTGAGAAGTCTTAGCGCATAAGATGGCCAAATTATGTGAGCCTGATAGCCACGTCAAGGCTCTTCTCGTATATCAGGTCCTAACTAATGCCTATCCTCGCTTAGAAAAGTCTGTCTGCATGGAACGTATGAATCCTCTCTTCAGACTAAAATCTACATCTCTGTGGAGGGGTGATGAACCTGTTGTAATTAAAAAGCCTGTGACCACCAGGTGGAGTGCTCAGGTAGAAGGTAAATGAATACATATCAAAAAACTGACCGGCACATCCAAACATAGATTCAGTGTGAACAGGTGCTAAACCTAGAGTCACCAACTCATATACATACAAGAGAAAAAGGTAGCACACTGTAGCGCTATAGCTTGTAAACACGAAATATGAAAAATGAAAAATGAATTGCATCATTACCTTAGAAATATGAAAAATTGAGAAGTCTTAGCGCATAAGATGGCCAAATTATGTGAGCCTGATAGCCACGTCAAGGCTCTTCTCGTATATCAGGTCCAAACTAATGCCTATCCCGCTTAGAAAAGTCTGTCTGCATGGGAAGTATGAATCCTCTCTTCAGACTAAAATCTACATCTCTGTGGAGGGGTGATGAACCTGTTGTAATTAAAAAGCCTGTGACCACCAGGTGGAGTGCTCAGGTAGAAGGTAAATGAATACATATCAAAAAACTGACCGAACCAAAATATCATGTGACAGTGCAAACTATCACAACCATACATACAAGAAAGGTAGCACACGTAGCGCTATAGCTTGAAACAAAATGAAAAAGAAATGAATATCATACTGAAATTGAAATGAGATCTTGCGCTAAATGCCAAATATTAGCCTGTAGCCAGCAGGTCTTCTTATCAGTCTAACTAATGCTCCCGCTTAGAAAAGTTGTCTGCTGAGTATGATCCTCCTTCGAAAATCTACACTCTGGAGGGTAACTTTAATTAAAAAGCCGTGACCCCGTGTGCCAGTAGAATAAATGAATACTACAAAAACAGCAATCCAAACATAATTCAGTGTGACAGGTGCTAAACCTAGAGTCACCAATCATATACATACAAGAGAAAAAGAGCACACTGTAGCGCTATAGCTTGTAACACAATATGAAAAATATGAAATGAATTGCATCATACCTTAAAAATGAAAATTGAGAAGTCTTAGCGCATAAGATGGCCAAATTATGTGAGCCTGATAGCCACCAAGGCTCTTCTCGTATACAGGTCCTAACTAATGCCTATCCTCGCTTAGAAAAGTCTGTCGCATGGGAACGTAGATCCTCTCTCAGACTAAAATCTACATCTTGTGGAGGGTGATGAACTGTTGTAATTAAAAAGCCTGTGACCACCAGTGGAGTGCTCAGGTAAAGGTAAATGAATACAATCAAAAACTGACCGCAAAATGAAAATGAAAAGTGCATCTTACCTAAAATATAAAAAGGAAGTTTAGCCTGAGCATATAGCCTGTACCACTCAAGTCTCTGAATCATCTAACTAATGCATCCCTTAGAAAGTCTTCGCATGGGAAGTAGACCTTCCGACTAAAATCTCTCTCTTGAGGGGTATGACCTGTTGATTAAAAAGCTGTGCCCCAGTGAATGCTCAGGTAGAGGTAATGAAACTATAAAATGCCGCCACCAAATAGATTCGTGTGAAAGTGCTAAACCTAACACCACAACATCAAGAGAAAGGTGCACACGTAGCGCAACTTAACACGAAAATGAAAATATGAAAAGAATTGCATCATTATAGAAATATGAAAATGAGAAGTCTTAGGCATAAGATGCCAATTATGTGAGCTGATAGCACGTCAGGCCTTCTCGTATATCAGGTCCAACTATGCTATCCTCGCTTGAAAAGTCTGTCTGCATGGAATATGAATCCTCTCTTCAGACAAAATCTACATCTCTGTGGAGGTGATACCTGTTGTAATTAAAAAGCTGTGACCACCAGGTGGAGTGTCAGGTAAAGGTAAATGAAACTACAAAAAAGACATAACAAGTCATTGAACACAACCTAATCACAAAAATACAACAGGAAAGTAAACACGATATAAAAAAGAAAATGAAATAATTATATAAAAATGAAAATGGAAGTTGCATAAGATGGCCAATAGACTATGCCTCCCCGTATATCAGGTCCTAACTAATGCATCCTCGCTTGAAAAGTCTCTCTAGTAATCTCTCTCGAATACTTTTAGGTGAATGTTGTATAAAGCTGACACATGATCTCGGAAAATAATATAAATGACCGGCACACCAAACAGACAGGGAACAGGTAAACCTAGAGTCAACAAACAAAAGAAAAATAAATGAGCCTATACTTGAAAGAAATAGAAAAATGAAAATATTGCATACCTTAGATATAAAAATTAGAGTCTGCGCTGATGGAAATATTGACCTTCCACTAAGCTCTTCTGTAGGTTAACTATGTATGCTAAAGTCGTCTGATGGAAGTATGAATCCTTTCAAAAACACACCTGTAGGTGGAACTGGTAAAACCTGTACCACCATACATAAAGTAAATAAACTTCAAAAAACTGACCGCAAAAATATGAAGTCCTAAACAATTAGAAAGCATTAGTACTTCAATATAATATTCTAATTGAAATGAATCTCATAATCAATTTGGGTCGTAGTGCCATAAGCTCGTAAAGGACTAACAAAATTAGGTAAGTTCGAAAAAATAGAAAGCCCTATAAATGAATGCAATGCAATAACTACATAGTTGTTAGGCAACTATCTGAAGTCGTCGAACGATGATTTTAAATCTTGAGGTACTTTTAAACTACACCGTGGGGTAGTATAACACAAATGAGACAAAAAAAAAAAAACAAAAAAAAGAAAAATAAAAAAAAAAAAAAAAAACAAAAAAAAAAAAAAACAAAAAAAAATGGACTAACTAACCTCAATATAACAACTTCCTAATCTCTAGATAGAATCCTAAAAATAATCCGTAGATACTAATAAAAGCTGCAAGACAAGAAGTAAATAAATAAAAAAAACAATCAAAATAGATTCTTGAAAGTCAAACAGCACCAATCTTAAAGAAAAAGTAGCACGTAGCGCTAGTTAACACAAAATAAAAATATAAAAATGATTGACATTACCTAAAATATGAAAAATTAGAAGTCTTAGATAATGCCAAATTATGATAGACAAGCTTTCTATATAGGTCTAATAATGCCTATCCTTAGAAAATCTTCTGCATGGGAAGTAGAATCCTCCTGACAAATAACTTCTGTGAGGGTGAACCTTTTATTAAAAAGCAACCAAGGACAGTAGAGGAAATAATCAAAAACGAAC